>VWZV01001542.1:356615-392760 GCA_013397155.1 Irena cyanogastra | reverse complement strand
CCCGAGCCCCGCGGAAGGGCAGCCCGGCCCCGCCGGCAGGGCTGTGCCAGGGCCGGCAGGGAAGGGCGCAGGCACGGCGCTGGCACGGCCGCGGCCCCGTCCCCGCAGCCCGGCTCGGCTCGGCTCGGCTCGGGAGCGGGGCGGGCGCTGGGCCGGGCGGCTCCGCCCCGGGCAGCGCGGGAGGAGCACGGGGACGGCAGGAGGAGGAGGAGGAAGGGAAGCTGCACCCAGCTGTGCGAGCTTTTCTCTTTTGGGCTACGAGTGAACCCCTCAAGGTTCTGGGTTGAGGGGCAAGGGAAAGGCTGGGGTATCCCTGGGTTGGGGTTTGGGAATGCTGAGCCCCTAAAGGGCAGCGAGCACCCGGTAATCAGAATGGCTGGGGGTGGAAGGGACCTTAAGCATCATCGCATTCCAACCCCCCCTTCCACTGTCCCAGGTTGTTCCAAGCCCCGTCCTGCCTGGCGCTGGACGCTTCCAGGGGTGGGGCAGGCACGGCTCGGGGTAGGAGGGATGTTTTGAGTTCCCACCTGGGTGGATAGAGGTGGATGAAAAAGGTCAGATGCAGGTTTGGGCTTTGCAGCCTCCTGATCTCTCCCCACCTTCCTAACTCACCCTTCTATTTTTTCTACCTCATTTATCACGTGCACCTGGTCCTGCATTAGATCCTGAACTCCCAAGTGTGCAGGTGGACCTGACCTCCACACTGAGGCCACCCTGGTGTGGGGTCCTTGAGCTGTAGCATTTTGGGGGAGGGATGAGTGTTTTGTTGGATCTACACCATGCTCAGGACTTGTTTTCCTCACACTGCAGCAGCACAGGTTATTTGGGATGAGAAGAATGCCCAGGCCTGCCCAACACTGTGGCCAAAACTCAGCTGTGTCCTGGCTGTGAATCCTTTGCCCTTCTTGATACAAGGTGACAAAACACTTGGCTGACAGCAATGGATTCATTTTTTTTCCTGCAAATTGGCCATTCCCCACTTTCTTGGCCCAGCCCTGAAGTAGAGACTGATCCAAGCAGTGCAAAAGGAAGGGATGTGCTGTCAAAATAACAAGCAAGCACAAGCCAAATGCCAGACTCCTCTTTACTGAGGCAGACTAAGCTGAGAGGTCACTGACAACCGGCTCTTTTCCTCAGAGAAGCAGAAATAATCCTGCTGCACCCAGCAGTAGGGAAAGACTGGAGGTGACAAATCAGAATTTAGAGTCTGATCCAAGCAATGAGCAGCACAGCAGAGGAGCTGCGGGGTTGAGGTACAGGCAGCTGTCCTGGCAGCCCTTTGCCAAGTGCTTCTCCAGCACTGCTGACATTTCAGAATCACAAGCCCGAGAGCTGTGATTACCTTAAATCCTGATGAAAATCTCTCCTGTGGGAGCATTTTGTTTGCTGCCTGGTTGTGGGTCCACGGCAGAGCTTTAGGATGTGTTTCCCTGCAGGCTTGGGGGTGGATGTGCAGGAGGGGACGGGACAGATGCAGATATTCCAAGGCACGTAACAAAGTCTGGTGCCTTTGCCAAACCTTAAACATCCTTGGTTTTGTGCCTAAGAAATTCCTTTTAACTTCAGCAGAAAGAGTTCAGCCTTTTGTAAGATCAAGGGGAAAATATTTTTTTCTGGCACCAAGAGGAAATACACTTCAAACTCATGAGGTTCCAGAAATCCTGCAGATACTCCCAGCACCAGCCAGTCAGTTCTCTACAGCATCCATTTGCTGAGGAAAATGCCTCTGAAAAGAGAGAGTTTGCACATTTTCAGAATATTTCTGTGACTTGGCCGGTTGAATCCGACACAGGCTCCTGCCAGGACGCAGGGCTGGGGCAGGATTTCTTCTCCAGCCACTCCAAGCAGCAAGATGAGCACAAGGGCCATCTCTGCCCCTTGAAAGCAGCACTTCAGCTGCTAAGGGCCATGCAGTGTCAAAGAAAAGTCACTGAAGGAAATTTACCCTGAATTTCCATGCAGCCTGTAGGAAAACATGCAATTTTGGACAGGGAAGGTTGGTTTCAGATTTATAAGCTCCTTGTCCCGTGCTGAGAGCCTTGAATGCTCAAAGCTACTTTAAATATCTCCCTTTGGCATGGGAGGGATTTCTGCTGTGCTCATTCCTCACATTTCCAGCCAGCTTCACTTCCAAAGGATGCAGCTCTAAAGCCCTCCTGGAAACCCCCTGGACCCCAGTGACACTCCCTGGGTGTGATTCCCTTTTGAAGCTGCTCCTTTAGGACCTGGCTCAGCTCTAAACCAGGCCTGAGTTTTGGGATTTCACACCACATCCTGAAAGCGTTTTGTTACGTGCTTATGGAAGGGAAAATTCCTCCAGAAGGGACATTTTTGTTTCCTGGCAGGGAAATACGAGGCTGGCAGCTCGGAAGGGCATCAAGGCAAATCCTCAGAGGAGTCACTGCTCTGGTCTTTGGTTGGGATGGATGGTGAGGGAGATGCTGCAGTTTCCTACGAGAGTGGGATCACGAGGAATGGGTTGATTAATCCTTGAACTCAGCACCAGCCTCCTCCAAGAAAAAGTGCTGTTCCATCTCCTTTGTAGGCAGAAAAAAGCCCTTTTTCCTCCTCCCAGGGTCACAGGGGGGGAAGTCTTTGCTGGAGAAACGCTTTCCTGATCACTCCAGATTACCCAGACATGGCCTGGGACACTTCCAGGGATCCAGGGGCAGCCACAGCTGCTCTGGGCACCCTGTGCCAGGGCTCACCGCCCTCCCAGGGAACAATTCCTTCCCAATATCCCATCCATCCCTGCCCTCTGGCAGTGGAAGCCATTCCCTGTGTCCTGTCCCTCCACCCTTTGTCACAAGTTCACCTCCAGCTCTCCTGGAGGCACTGGAAGGGCTCTGAGCTCTCCCTGGAGCCTCCTCAGAGATGTCAGAGCACGTTGGATGTTCCCTTTTCTGCATGGGCCTGGTGACAGCACAGCAGATCCCCCATGGCTTTTTGGGGCAGAGCGAGGAACCCCTGCTCAGCTGCCAGAGCAGAGCTGCCACACCTGGATGTGGACACCGAGCGAGCCTGGCAGATTTCAGCATCCCCATTCTGCAGAGAGAAAATGACGGCTGGAGAAAGCCGGGCTGCATTTCTGGGGGATGCCTGGCAGGAGGGGAGCACAGCCGTGTCCGTGTGTGTGTGCCCGGGCAGAGGAGCTCCGGGAGGCAAATCCCGGGAGGAAAATCCCGGGAGGCAAATCCCGGCTGCGGCTGCCCCCGGGCGGGAAGGAAGCGTGCGGAGGGACACAGCATTGTTCTGCCCCCCAGCTCTGGGGCACGCAGGGCAAACAGCAGGGAGCTCGGCGCTTTCCTGTGTTTGTGCTGCGAATTTTCATTCAGGTCCTTTTTCCTACCTCTTTCTCCCAGGCCTTTGTGCCTCTAATAAGTGCAAGGAGAGTGTTGATCGTGAGCGTCCCCTCAGGCATAATTATTTTACCATAATAGCATTTACAGGGAGGGCTTGCAGAGCTATTTTCCTGTTACATCCTCTGTATTTCAACCTCTCTTTCATTTTTTTTTTGCCTCCTCAGGCTGCCCCAACAAGCCCTTGCAAGGTGTCCATCCCTGCAGCAGAAGCCATGGTGAACTGGCGAGCCCTGAGGAGATGGCTGAGGGTGAAAATAGGAATATTTGATGTTACCCAGCAACTGGAAATGAAGATATCTTTTGTCCACCAAGTCAGGAAACACTGTTTGCACAACAGCTGTGTTTGCCTGCTCTGGGAGAGTTAACCAGCAACCCCTTCCAGGAGATAAGAGGGATGTACATAAACAGGAGAAAAGTCACTGGCAGGGATTATTGGAGCAGGTAAATCAGGTCCCTGTCACCTCCAGCATCCCCTGATGACTGCACTGAAGCCTTGCAGTGTGGGGAAGGAAATAGGGATGGCTCAGTCATAAAAAGAACAGGTAAAAATATGAAATAAATATAATAAATATAAAATTGAGGAGACCTGGAGGAGCCAGGAGCAGTTTTTGTGGGGATGGTGACCCACTGGCAAGGAAAGGAATTTGTCTCCATCCGTGTTTTTCAGGATGAAGAGCACCCTGTGCCCTCCTGTCTCTCTGAAGCCCTAAAGGATGTTGCCCTGTATCACTGTCTTGTGCAAACAACTCCTGGACTGGCCCCACAGCTCTTCAAAGGGCTGGAGAAACAAGGATGTGTTCAGTGCATCCAGAGCCCTCTGGGCAGTGTCCTGACAAGGACAGTCATTGCCACAAAGGGTCCCCCAGCTGAGCTGGTGGCAAGACTTGGTCCTGTATCCCAAGCTTGTGACCTTTTATTTGCTGGCATTTTTCCCCACAATTAATACACAATTTGAAGGAATTAAGCCATCCATAACCTCCAGCTCCTGCTCTCAGTATCAAGCTTGGGATAAACACAAGTCTCCTATGAAAAAAAAAAAGTAAAAAAATCATGTTGCTGTGGTACTCCACAATATGGTTTAGAGGCATGGTGGGATTTGGTCAGAGGTTAAACCTGATGATCTTGGAGGTGTTTTCCAGCCTTAATGATTCTATGATTCCAGATATATTGGGAGAACTTCAGGGCATCTCTGAACTAATTGGTTTTAAATTAATCTTTGTTTAACAGCATTTTCTAGTGCAGTCCACTTAATAAACAAACGCAGCTGAAACAGCCAGGATGGAAATATACTTGTCATTACGTGGTGCAAGACTTCCCTGTCCTGTGAGAAGAAGCTTTACCAAAAAATGCTCCTGATAACATCTTACCAGAAGAGTCAGAGAGGGTGAGTGTGAAGGCCAAACCTTGTTTGCATCAAAATCCCAGGAGGAGCTCCCAGCACATCCACCCCGGAAGGCAAATCCCAGCGTTCTCCCTGGCTGCCCCGTGCACACAGGGCTGCTTTGTTCCCTCTGCTCCTGCCCACCCAGCCCTCTTCTCTCCAGCACCACATTCATCAGAGCCTCTTGGCTGAGCCCTTTGTTCTGTGCCTGCACAGGAAGCTCTGGGCTGTGGGTCACATTCCTGGTGCCAGCACGGGAGGAACTTTATTGACAAAGCCGTCATCGATCCTCCAGGAGGACTTTCACCCGCTCCAGCTCTGGCCACGCTGTGGATCTGCAGGTGACGTTTGGACACAAACACAGACAGGCTCACAATCAAACTCTTCAGGGATGTGCCCTGCTCCAGTTAATATTAAACACCTTTGGAGATATCTCTGCATTTCTCCAGGCCGGGAGGAACCTGCTGCATTCTTCTCATAGCTTTTCCAGCGGTACTGAAATAAAACCCCTGGACAAAGCCCCTGTTATTCAGCCAGGTCAGGGGGAGCATCAGTTTTCTGATCCTCTCCATCCCAGAGTTTTCTCGGATGGAGATGTGGGGTTTGACCCCATCACAGGGGATGAAAAACCCATCCCAGCCTCAGCTCAGCCTGCCTGAGCTGGAGCGTGTGTGCACAAACACTGCTGAGATTAAACTCCAGAGTTCAAAACCTCACCATCTGAAAAAGGTTATGTGAATCCATTTCCCTCTATTTCTAATAAAACAACAGTTTTGTTTTTTTTAAAAACAGCAAATTTTCTTCCTGTTACAATATAATGTTGTTCTACACGATGCTGTTCCAGCAGTTTATATAAATTTCTACAAATTTGATCTGTAAATTGCTTTTTGATGGGTGAAGCACAGCACCTGCATTCAGATTTCCAAGCATTAGTAGCTGTGCACAAACACCCTTCTCTGTTAAAGCCAGAGTAGCATTTTGGGGTGTATTTGGCCCAGGAGAGATTTGTTAAAAGATCTTGGGAAGATGAGTCCTCCTTGCACAACATCAGCTTTTGGGTGAGCACCTTACAACAGCCATGGATTCAGAGATTCATGGAATATTCCGAGAGCAGCCAGGACTGTTGCCAGCCTGTGGTCAGAGCAGGGCTGGGCAGAGCAGCACCAGGACATCCCACATTCCTGGGATGGGAGCGTGGGCTGCACCCCGGCTGCAGGGACGAGCCTGTGTCTGGAGAATGGATTTTTCCAGCCCCAAAGATGGAAAGCATTTTGCCTTCATCTGCTGGAGTACGAAATCCAGCAGTGCCACCGTGATGTTTTCTGCCAGCCCCAGTGGGAAGGAGGGAGCAGCATCCTTCACTCCAACCAGCTCCTGCTGGGCTCCATGGAAGAGAGGTGAGGATTAGCTCAGTCCTGGGGAGGAATTGGGGGGTCCCCACATTGAGGGACAAGCAGCAGGGCAGGGTAAGCAAGGCGTCAATGTCTTGCCCTCCTTTCTCCAAATGAATCCAAACCACCTCCCCAGCCAGGCCTGGATCACTCTGAAGATGTCAATGCCCACACAAAAATCCAGCATCCAGCCGGGTTTGGGAGAGCCCTCAAAATGCTAATTTGGGCCCATTTCAGTTCAGCTCTTGGCTCCCAGGCCTAGGATGTGCTGCCATCCAGGAGGCTTCGCAGCCCAGAACTTGTTGGGCTCGTCTTGCTCCCAGCTTCCTGCTCAACCTGCCAGGAGCTGATCCCAGGGGAAACATTTCAGCCAGGCAGCTGCATGGAGAGAGCAGAGAAACACTTCCAGCCTTTCCTCCTGGGCCACACCTGCCCTGGGTTCTGCTGGCTTCACCTTGAGCTTCCTCTCCTCTTCCTGGCTTCTCCCTGCTCCAAATCTCTCTGGAGTTGCTGATGCTGCAAATGCACCTCTTCATCCTCCCATTGCTGACTCAGCCCAGAAGTTGCATTCCCCACCCCAAAACCTCGGCTGGGGCCAAGGTCCACCCCTGAAATCACCTCATTCTTCGACACCATGAAGGGACCAGCACCAACCTCCTCATTTCCAGCAGCATAGCAGAGCAGAGCCAGGGAATCTCCCCTCCTCAGGGCAGATTTCCCCTCCTGGTTTGTAGGACAGGCTGGAGAGGCCTCGAGATGTTTGCTCTGACCCTGAGGTGACATCTGGGGTGGAAAGGTCACGACCAAGACACTTGCAGTGTTTCCCCTCCGAGCCCAGCAGCCACCAGCAAGCTGTGCTGGGCACTGGGGCCGTAATGAGGAGAGCAAATATTATCCTCCATAGGTGTCATGAGCTGCTGCTGCTTTGAAATGCTGGGAGAAAAGCCTCCTTAAATAGTTGGGATTCCTCCCACCAGCACAGGGATGAGAGGAATAATATTTGGGAGAGGAACACACCCCGAATGACAGCGTCTGTGTGAGGGTGGGAGGCAGAGAGCAGCCGGCATCTCCCGGCCACAGATGGTTCCCATCAAGAGGAATTTTTTCTTGTTAATCCCAAAACAAGCTTGGGATGTATTTTTATTTCAGTGTTAAGAGGAGAGAAAAAGAAATTCTGACATGAACCCCCTGTTTTTCTGGCCTCACCCCTGCTCAGCCTCTGCTCTGAGCAAGCACAGAAAATTTAGTTCATGTTAAAGACAGGGACTCTGAGAACAAAAAATCCTGGGGTGGTAGCTGGAAATGGAGGTAAAAATCTAAAGCCTGGCTGTATATTTGAAGTATCCTGTGGTGTTCTCTGGGGGTTCATCAAGGCTCACCCAGGTGCCTGTGGGGGTGTCAGCAAGGGTGTCCACTCTCTCCTTTAAATCTTAAACCTGCTTTGAGCACCAGGGATAGACTCCTGAGCCAATCCACTCCCAAAGCCATCACAGGAGCTCAGGAGCATCTCTAGCTCAAAAAACCCCAAAAACAGTGATAAAAATTGCAATCAGTGGGAGGACTGGGAATTAATTCTTCTCAGAAGACATCCCAAAAGCCCTGCTTTGAGAACTTGCCTGGCATTCCTCCATGGCCTCCCTGGAGTGTTGGATGCCATGGTTCCACAAACTTGCTCTGAGGGAGCTGCCAAGAGGAACCCCTTGGCATGTCCCAGGAAGTTTCCAAGGACAGCCACGGGTTGGGGATGTGACACCCCTCCCAAATAACCAGCTGGGGGCCATCTGAAAGGATTCACATGGAAGCAGGGCCAGGAAATAACTTTTTCTCACGGAGTGACACTTCTGGTCCATGGTGGTGGCCCTGCTGGCAGCACCCCTACAAGGTGGTGACCTCTCAATGGGAATTTTCTTTCAGATAGAACTTCCTGGGATATTTACACCCCCAGATGAGACTGGGCATCCCCCCCTGCTCTCTGGCAACTCCCTGGAGTGACTCAGGACGTGCAAACACTGACTCATCCCAACCTCCCCGGAGCGTTGAGCTGCCCACGAGCCCCGAGACAGACAGACAGACAGACAGACAGACGGGGTGGTGGGAGAAGGGAAAGGCTCCACTCGGCCTCCCCTGTGCCCTGAGGGAGGGCTGCACATGCATCAGCAAGGTGGGGCAGTCAGGGCAGGCTGGGGCAGCCGAGGAGCCTCTGGACAGGGATGTACAGAGATAAAGGGATCCTGTGTGGGAGCTGCTGCCCAGTAGGGGAAAAATGGACTGGGAGCTGTCCTTCAGGACGTGCTCTTCTGGCTCAGGACTGGGTTAGGAAGAAGGATTAGAAGAGTTGAGGAAGAGGATTGGGAAATGCAGGGTTGGTGTCTGGGCAGCTGCAAAGGGTGGTGGCACTTGCAAAGTCAGCTTGGCTGCACAAATCCTGGATTTCATCAGGATGTGATCATTCCATCCAAGGGTAAAAATACATGGATTCTGCAGCAAACAGCACCACCGAAAAGCTGCCAAGCTCTCGACTCTGTGACCACCCACTGCAAATCCTGCTGGAAAACTGTGGAGAAACCTGGAGCTGCTCACCAGGGAAGAGGTGGATGGCTCTCCTGGAGATCTGAAATTTGAATGGACATTCAGATACATAATTGCTCATCCTAAGAAAGCTATTTCCTCATGCCACTGCACACTGTGGGGACAAAGCTCCCTGACCTGTTTTGTACGTGAGTCAGAGCACCACATGTGGCGTTTCTCCTCCCTCAGTCCCAGGAAATGGTCGAGTCCAGCTCCTGGCCCTGCACACACACCCCAAATCCCAGCCTGTGCAGCCCTGGGAGCACTGTCCAAACCCTCCTGGAGCTCTGTGGGGCTGTCTCCATTCCCTGGGGAGCCTGGGCAGTGCCCAGCACCTCTGGGGGAAGAACCTTTCCTGATATCCATCCTAAACCTCCCCTGGCATAGCTCCAGCCCTTCCCTGGGTCCTGTCAGACACCAGGGTCCTTTCCCTGCTGTTCCAAGGGGGCAGGATGGAGCTGGGACAGATCTCCAGGTGGCACCTGAGACAGTGAGGGCTCCTGAGTGCTCTCCCTTCCCAGCAGGAGCAGAAGGGATGTGAGATGTGACATCCCTGCCCATCGCTGGCCATTAAAGATTACAGCCCAGCCAGGCCACAAGGATTGTAGGAGTCAATCCCATTTAAGCCCTTCTATTTAAAGGAATAAACTACCCAGGGAAAAAGCAGCCTAAGATTAGAAACACACAGGATTTCCTCAAATGCCAGCCATCAGCACCAGATTCAGCCCGAGGGGGTGGTTTGTTATTCTCCCAGAGCATGAACCCTGCACCCCAGCAAAGTTAAGTTTGGATGAGGTTATGAGGTTTGGATGGATGCTGTGCAGCTCCACCACAGGCACAAAAGCCACACTCAAAGCTGGTTTAGTGCAGCTCCCTCTCTGCCTAAACCATCTCCACTATTCCTTGATTAAAAATAGTTTTTTTGGGCAGGAGAGTTTTGGCTTTTTGCACAAGCAGGGGATGTTTCCTGCAAATTCCATTTTGCTCAGGAGGATGCTCCTGTGCAGGAGAATCTTTCAGAAAGTTTAATGCTAAGCAGGGTAGGAAGCAGAAATAAATGTTTTTTCTTTTTCTTGTTTTGAGTAGGAAAAGAACTCAGAGACCACCCAGTCCCACCCTGCCATGGGCAGGGACACCTTCCACTATCCCAGGTTGCTCCAAGCCCTGTCCAGCCTGGCCTTGGACACTTCCAGGCATCCAGGGGCAGCCACAGCTTCTCTGGGAACCTGTGCCAGGGCCTCACCTCCCTCACAGGGAGGAAGTTCTTGCCAATATCTAATCTAAAATCTCTCCCCTCAGTTTAAAATGACACAAAGGATGTGGGTAAACCAAAGTCACCCTATGCTTTGTGCCTCACCAGCCAGGAATTGAGAAGTCATTTAGGATTTGATACCTGGCTCTGCTGCTTCTCCCTAGGCTGGGTGAAACTCCAGCCTAACTTACCTTAAAGCAGGAAAATATAAAGGGATCCCAAAGGAATGAGGGATCCCTTCTGCCCCAGCACCGCAGCAGGATGGGAGCAGTTGCTTTTTCCAGGCATAGCATGTGGGGGTGACTCATTCCTGGCAGGAATTTCCCTCTCATCCATCTCCTCCTGCCCCTCTCTCTGCCTGGAGATTTCCCCCCCACAGCAACAAGAGGTGAGGGCAGCTTAGGATCAGCCAAGAAGCAGAGACCTTCCCTGAATCCCCTGAACTCAGCTGGGAACGTGTCCAAGAGGTCCCCACTCCCTCCCAGCTGTGTGCTTTGGGAAGGAGGGGAGGAGAATTCTGGAATACTGGGTAGAGCTGTCCCATCACCAGGGTGGGGAGACTGGGCATCAAAAGAGAGACATCTCATGTGCCAGTTGTCCCTGTGGTGGCCTCGAGGTGCAGCCAGGGCTGGGCAGGGCACGTGAGGGAGCTCAGCCCTCCCAGGAAACCTCAGCTCAGCTGCATGTGCACAAACAGGTCCAGCAGGAGCCATCCAGGATGACCACACATATCCCATGTTTCATGGGATAACCATCTGCTGAAGCTGCAGTCACTCACTTTCCACCTCCACTTCTCCTCCAGGCTGAGTGGCAAAGCCACAGGGGCAGAAGGTGCCTCTTGCCATGGCCACCCAGCATAGCCTGGCCCCACAGCCCACGGCAGCAGGAGCTGCCAGAGCTGATGCTGCAGCAGCTGCTGCTGTGACACGAGACCTTAACTCAGCTCCACACCACAGCAGGGGATGCAACCCTGGGTTTAGGGTTGCATTTAGTAGGCACAGGGTAGCCTTGGGGGCACACGTCAATTTCTCAAGGTACAGAACCTGGAATGAGATCTTGGAAAGCTGGAGATGGAAGGAAAGAGTCCAGAGGAGGACCTGATTTTCAGAGAGAATCACAGACTGGTTTGGGTTGAAGGGACTTTAAAGCTCATCCAGTTCCACCACCTGCCATGGGCAGGGACACCTTCCACTATCCCAGGTTACCACAGCTTCTCTGGGCACCCTGTGCCAGGGCCACACCACCTTCACAGGGAACAACTCCTTCCAAATATCCCATCTAAATCCACCCTCTTTCAGTTCATAACCTCCTCCTACAACTGCTTACCCTGACAGATGCAGCAGCTCAGGATACAGAAAGGGCAGAGATGTGCCCCCCTCTCCAGATCTGCTTTTCCTTCACCAGTTATCCCAAACACACCAAGTGTCCCTTTTTTCCCCCCACTCTGGGCAGCCACAGCTCAGACGTCAGTGGAAAATGATTCCTTGAATGAGTGTGGCTGGATCAGCTGACTGGGCTGGCTGCAGCACACCTCGTGGTCACACAGCTTGAAGTGTGCAGCAGTGTCTGCCTAAGCCTTTCCGTTTATAGGACGGAGAGGGGAGCTGGGAGTGTGGAAATAAATCCTCTGGAAGCAGGAGGGGTTTGGAGACAATGGGACTCCCCAAGGGAAACATGGGGGTGGGCAGCAAGCACGGATCAGGCATGGGATGGAGCTGATGAGCTGAGGTCAGGGAAGGGCACAGAGCTCTGGGAACTGGGATGAGAGCGCTGGGGCTGGGACCTGCCTGCTGGGAGGCAGTGCTGGAGCGCTTACAGGAGAGTGAAACCCCCTCCCTGCCTCCCTCCTGCAGCCTGGCTCATCTCTCTGACCCCTGGCCTCCCCACAGGAGCAGAACTCCGGCTCCGGAATAAATCCCAGCTGTCTCCCAGCTCTTCCCTGGGCGAGCTGCCATGCCATGATAAAGCAGCTCCTCCCTGCAAGGCAAGCCCCTGAGCTGCAGCTCCTTGGGAAGGCAGCCTGGTGATGGACTGTGTCAGGGAATAACAAATGCCTCTAATTCCCCCTTCATCCAGCAGCTCCCTGGGGGAGGCAGCGTGTCCTGAAGGAAGGCGAGCGGGAGGCATCTGGAGCTGTGTGCACAGGCACCCAGATGCCTGGTAAATCACCCCAGCCAGGCTCTAAGAACCCTGACAAGCTCCAATTTCTCTCTCCTGGATAGATACATGGTAAAACCTGCTGCTTCACTTGGTTATCCCAATGCAAGGGCTCTAAGCAATCCTTGAGTTACTCTGCAGGGATTTCCCTCACTGCTGGCAATTGCAAATTCAGGAGAGGAGGGGATCTGAGCAGGACCTGCTGCTGAGGTTTCATCTCAAATATCCATCCCCTGAGCATGAATGGCTCATGGCAGACCTGTAGGGGTTTTTCAGGTCGATCAGTGGGGTTTGCTGGCATTGGCACCAGCACCACTGGGGCTGTCAGCTCTGATCATGCACAGCTCGGGGCTCGCTGGTGACCGAGAACAGGCTTGGGCTCCATCCAGCTCAGATCCAGTTAATTAAAGTAAATAAAACACTTCCCTACTAGCCAAACTCCCTTTCCTGGGTGTTGCTTACTGGGAGGCTGCAGTTCTGGACCAGAGCTGAGTAGGAGAAGGGTACCTGAAGGGTATCACTGCAAACACCCCTGGGGGCTCCAGCCTTGTGTCTTGTAGGAAGCCAGCCCTTCCAATTCCCTGCTATAGGCATTTCCTGCTGCTTGTGCATCCTGGCACATCCCTGGGGACACATGGACATGGCCCAGAAACAGAGAAGCTGTGGCAGCCCCTGGATCCCTGGCAGTGCCCACAGCCAGACTGGACAGGGCTTGGAGCACCCTGGGACAGTGGAAGGTGTCCCTGCCTGTGGCAGTGGGTGGCACTGGATGAGCTTTAAGGTCCCTTCTGACCCAAACCATTCTGTGCCATTATGACTGTGTGATTTTATGAGAACTGCTCTAAGTTGCTCCCATCTCCACAGTCCTTCTGCCAAATTCTCCTGCAGATCTTTGTCTCCCTCTTTCCTTCCCTGGAAAGACAGAGACAAGGAAAGATTGCTGGCATGGGAAAGAGAAGACCAGTTCAGATAATCCTCATGGCAATTGGGATTTGGGCAGCCTGGGGAACCCTCTTCAGGAGAAGAGGATCCTGCAGGTCCCTCAAAGAGAAGGAGAAGGACTCCCTCTCTCTGCTCCCAGGCAGAATAGCATCTTTGAAACTGAAACCTGGAAAGACATTAGGAATCTCCTGGCATGCTACTTGGGCACCCATGTCATGCTCCCACAGTTTAGGGTTATCTACACTATCATCATCTTATTTCTAGTGATAAATCTAACAAATCACAATTTAAAATATATTTGGCAGAGTCTGAAATAAGTTCCCCTTCCAGGCCAGTTGGATGGGGCTTGGAGTAACCTGGGTTAGTGGAAGGTGTCTCTGCCCATGGCAGGGGGTGGCACTGGGTGATCTTTAAGGTCCTTTCCAACCCAAAACAAGAAAAAACAACAAACAAGTAAAAATTCCAGGGGTTTCTACATCCATCTTTGCTCCTTTTTTTCCTCCTGCCCCCTGCTAGCCTTGTTACTCCTCTTAGCTCTGCTCTTCTCCTTCCAGCCTGGAAAAGCATCATTCCCAGAGCAGGTGGAAGGGGAAACACCTCTCCTTGGCAGAGGGGGGCTCCCAGGAGGCACTGCTGGGGCACATCCCGGGGCTGTACAGTGGGGACCAAGCCTTTCCTGCTCCTCCTCCAGGGATTGGTGGCTGGGGAAGGCTGGAGCCAGCCCGGGATGGTGCCGGAGCCGGGCAGCGGGGGGAGCAGCGAGACCGGGACACGGGGACACGAGCGGGAGGATGGAACGTCCCTGCCTGGGACAGCGGCGGCTCCCCAGGCTCGGGAGAGATTCCCTGGGGCTCAGGGGGTGGGTTTGGGTCTGGGGATGCACAGAAGGGATGCCGTGGAGCTGGATGGCATCCTGGCTGGGCACTGCTCCCTGGGAAACCCTGGGAAAGGGGAGCAGTGCCAGGGCCACGGGGGAGTCTCTGCAGGGGAAGCTGTGCCCAGGGCTGGTGTGGGTGGGAGCAGGGTCTAAACGAGTCCTGCAGTGCCCTAATTGGATCTGTGTGCTCTCAGCTCCCTGTAGCTCCTGAATCCCAGCCAGCCCCTCTCTGTCTCCACTATTTTTAAATCCATCTATTTCCGCTGGTCTCGCTGCTATGGTGCAGCCTTTTCCACACTGACACTTCTGCAGCCCAGAAGTCCTAAATGTTCTCCCAAGTGTTTAAGCACCAGCTGCACTGGGGACCAGGGGAGCTCAGGGACAGCAGTGCAGGGGCTGTGCTGTTTATTGTGGGTTTATGGCACTTTCTGAAGCATGGGAAACTCATGGCCACAGCCACACAGAGCCAGAAGTGTATTCCCAGTGCAGGATTCAGGGCGTGGGATTGGAGCTGGACCAGAAACAGAAACCCTGGTGGCAGTCAAGGCTGGAGGAGGTTTTTCACCCTGATCCCACCTCAAGGACAGTGCTCCTGCTGCCCCAGGGATGGCACCAAGGCACACAATTATCTGTTGAGCTGAAGCCAGAGCACTGGGATTTTCCAGCTAATGGGACAACACAGGTGATGAGGCCCTGAAGGAGCTCTGGAGTGCATGGTGCCATGAGCCCAGTGCTTCTCATGCCCACAAGGATTTGTTTGCACTGATTCTACATCAGCCCTGTGGTGCCCAAGATTCTTGCAGGGCTTTTTGGGTGTCCCCCACCCTGCCCCACTTCATACCTGTTTCCACAGGGTGACCATGGACCTTTCTGCAAATGCCAGGGAAGTCAGGAAAGCTTCAGGCAGCAGCAAATTGGATTCATGGCATGTGGTGAACAGAGAGAGAGCCCAAAGTGGATTCACTGTGCATCCCACATTTGATGAACTTGCCTCCAGCAGATCCAATTACTCTATTAACTGGAATTAGGGAGAAAATCATAGTTAATTTGTTAATTCATCAAGACAGGCGCCATCACAGTCACTGAAGATATTTCTGAATTTGGGGAGGTGGATTTGGAAAACGAAGACAATTCCACAATGTACAAATTGCAGTTTCTCCATTATTTTGTATGGCCAGCACACAGCTTTGTCACTGGAAACTACAACAACCAGAACTGGGTATTCCATAGCCAACAGAAACCCTTGGAAGTTCAGGATTTGAGTGTTTCCCTCCCACTAAACTGCAGCCATAACTTGCATCCTGAAATGTTCAAAACTCAGGAGCTGCCTTAAGTTCTTTGTTGCTGCTTCTCTGTGTTCAGGCAGCAAAGGAGCTTGAAATAATTCCCAACTGGATGGGGCTAAGCCAGATCCATACAGGAGAGGAGGAGGGCAGCTGTAAGAGGCTTTGATTCACACGTGTCTTTGTAACCACAGCATCCCCTGGGTCCCAAACCAGGAGTGATCCCCGGGGGATTCAGGTCTTGACGTCAAAGCCAACAGAGTCCCGAAGTGCAAATGATTTCAAAGACTGAATCCAAGCTGTTTGTGCACGGCTGGGAAACATCCAGCACCTTCCTGAAGGGAATCAAGAGTGAAACAACGATCTTCATTCATCTAAACCTCCCACCCCACCTCTCCCAAGCACCTCTGCCCCAGGCTGAACAAGAGACCTTCTGTACAAAGCCAAATTCAGCAGCTCTGATGCCTCCTCCAGTGTTGGGAACAGCCTGTCAGATCCAGGGAGATGTTCAATGTGCTGGGCCAGGAAGTGTGCTGCCTGGAGGTGCAGAGAGAGGCAGCTCCTGCATCTCTTCCCACTGTGGGAAGCACAGTTTGGGCATCCACCTTGGAGAAAGGCATCAATCATGGTCCCACAGGCTACAAAAACACAAAGCAGAGCCTGTTCCTGCCTGGGGTTTACAGGAGAGTAACCAGGAGCAGGGAGAGAAGACAAGGATACAGAGGCTGCTCTGTAAATCCAGAGGACACTTTGGCCATGAGATCGGAGCTGGGACAATCCCACAAAGAGCAGCTCCACGTCCTGGGGTCCCAGCCCTCAGCAGATTGTCTGTGCAGAGAGGGAGAAGATGCCTCTGGGGCTCCCTATCAAGTCCTCAGCATCCTTGTGGAGAAGGCAAGCAGCACAAACCAGCCTGGCTCTGATTCTGCCCCACACTCACCTTCTATGCCTCAGTCTCCCTAGCTTTTACAGAGCATCATCAGCCTTGCCCAACTTTATAAAATCCTGGGACATCTGCAGATGCAGCTCTGATGTGATGAGTCAGATCTGCCTTGTGTGACTCAGCTGGCAGATCCCATCCAACAGCCACGGAGCTTCCCTTGCTCCAGGATCCATATTTGCTGTGCTTACTGCCAAGTGCATGACTGTTCCCAAAACTAAACATGCCTGTGAGTTTCTAAAAGCATTTGGGAAGACCAGGAAAAAGCCTTTCTAGCTTCATTCTGAAATGGGAAACAGAGAGAAGTTCACTGGATCATCCACAACTTTCCTCCCTGCAAGTTACAAAAGACGGAAAACGGAAAACAGGGGTTTGCTTCTAAAATTAGCATCCCTGAGGCAGGAATGTGGCTCTGCAACACCAGGAGCTGTGGCAGGACAGGGATGTGACCCTGGAAAAGTCTTTAATGTGTGGATGCAGCCCAGTGGCAGCTGGAATAAAATGTGAGTGGCTCCTTCTGAAGCTCCCAGGAGCAGGCGTCGCTCTGCAAGAATGCAGCGGGGTTGCATCATGTGGGCTCCTTGAATCTTCCAGAAATTTGCCACTTCTTCCCTGCCAGATTGTCATGGGGAATCTATACAGCAGCTTGGAAAAACACACTGCAATTTTATCCTGGCATATTTGAAGCCGGCAGGAATATTCAGGCTATTCATGTGGGGACACATGTCACTTTCTTCCTAAGGGTCTCTGGCCTTGGAGACACATCCTGGAATACATCCTGGCCTCTTGCAGACACATCCTAAACTGCCATGTTATGTGCTAAACCCCCTGACCCAATCTGGACATATGGCAAGGGACATTTGCCTCCCAGGTGGGTGCATTTTGTCATCCCAAGCAAAGCTGCAGCAGCTCAGATCTGGACACAAACTGGTTTGGTCCCATCAGATCAGCACAACATCCCCAGGGTTGGGGTAACCATGGTCCTTGGAAACTAAGGAAGGATGAAACCCCTTTTCCTGTTAGGTTTTACACTAAAGGAGAGATTTTACATTAGATATTGAGAAAGAATTGGGGGTGGGGAGGCCTTGGCACAGAGAAACTATGGCTGCCCCTGGATCCCTGGAAGTGTCCAGGGCCAGGCTGGACAGGGCTTGGAGCAACCTGGGACAGTGGAAGGTGTCCCTGCCCATGGCAGGGGTGGCACTGGATGGGCTTTAATATTACTTCCAACCCAAACCAGTCTGAGATCCTGTGATTCCTGCTGTGTATCTCTGGGCAGCTTTTCTGCTGCCTCTGCAAGAGCAGAATAGACAAAGAGGCTGCCAAGGCCCTTCCTAAGCATCCCTTTGCTTACACATTCTCAGCACTTGGCTGAGGAGGATTGCACACACTGTTTGTTCCTGCTGGGCACTGCAGGAATCCTTCCTGGGATTCATCCCTCCCCTCCTCCTTTCCTGCCTTCCAACTGCTGCACCAACCCCCCAGAATCCCCAGGGCAGCAAACCCAGCAGCCCCAGCCCCATCCTGCACTCAGCCCGCTCCTTCCTCTGCCAACAACAGTGGCAGTTTTAGGGCTGGATTCCCAACAAGGAGAAGACTTTTAGGGACAGCAATAGGACTGAGGAGACAGGCAGTTGAGTGACACATTTGCACACACAGCCCGGGCAGGGCCCAGCCCTCCTCCCAGCCCTGAGCAGTGCTGTGCTGGAAGCAGAAGATTGGCCGGCTGAGGATCCCTCTCCAAGGCAGGCTCGGGTTTAGGGGCGTTTCTGTTCCCTCAGCTGGCTCCAGAATAAACGGTTTCCTTTTACATCCCGGTTTCCTGAGGGGGGAGCATGTGGGGCTGAGCCTCCTCTCAGCTTCCACCGAATGTGAAGGGCAGGCAGAGCTCAGACTTTTCACATTCCCATATGCTCCTGGAAAATGTCAGGAAGAGGTGAGGGAGAGCTTATTGCAGCTTTTAACAGGAGAACTGCCCCACCACAGGTTCCACTCTGTGAAGAGCAGATCGACCACCTGGGCCTTCTCTGCTTGTCTTTTGTAAAAAAGGATGAAAACCTGGAATTGGCACATTCCTTGCTGCCTGTTTCCAGGGAGGAAACTGATGTTGCAGCATCCCAAAGCCCTGGTGCTCTCACATCCTGTCCTTGAGATGGCCCCTGCACCCACAATGGCTGACAAACCAAGCTCTTGCTTTTCCTTTTGGCTGCTTTTTGGGAGGATCCAGCCAGTCCCAGTCTCTGTGAGGCAGAAGGGAGAGGCTAAGGAGTGCACATCACCAGTGCTCATCTTAGAATCACAGAGTTTAAGGTTGGAAAAGTCCTCTAGGACCACTGAGTCCAAACATTAGCCTGGAAAGGGCATCCTGGAGTCCTTTTGGCTTGCCACAACCCCAAACCAATGCTCCTGGATCAGTGTAGGAACAGCTCAGGACCCCACAGCCCTGTGGGGCCTCCCAAGAGATTGTAAATCCCTCCTGCCACATCCACAAGGGTTCCATCTCCTCCTGCCATAGCCCAGCCCCCAGGAAGGCGTGGGATGCAGGGGCTTGCAATCCACCCTGCCACCACCCGTGCTGGCCCTCTGCAGAGGCCACACAGATGTCATTCTTTCCACCCAAAAGCACCAGAGGAATTCCACCCCCCTGCCTCGCTGTGTTGGCAGGAAACCCTGTGGATTTTGAACTTTTCTCTGGGAGTATTAAACAGGGATTACAAACTGGGATCAAGGGAATCTCTCTCCACTGTGCCCTGTGGGAAAGCTGCAGCTGCAGCCTCTGTAGCCTGTCCTCTCTGCTTTGTGCACCATGACATACCTGGATGATGCCGTGGATGGGGAATTTGCTCCACGGCAATCACGTCTTTTCCTCTTCCTTTTCCTCCTCCACCACACCTGCTGAGGAAGCAAAAGGAGATCAGTGCTTTGCAGAGGATCCACAAATTTGCCCCTTTAGGACATGCAAACCCAGTGAGCTCCCCCAAAGCCTGGAGCTGGCATGGCCAGCTCTGGGCACAGCAGGCTGGCACCGGGAGTTTGGCTCTCACTGCTGCACTCCAGACAGGCCAGGGCACGGATCCACGGGATGCAGCCTTTCAGCTCCACTGCCATCCTTTGTGTCTGCTCACACAAAGCTGGGCCCTCCCAGCTCCAGCCAGACCAGAGCTGGGCATGGCTGAGAGCCAGACAGGGGGAGAAGGGCTGGGATCCCACTCCAGTGCAGGGCACTGCTGCCAGCAAAGCCACGGCTCCGTGATGCCTGAGGCTGCATGAATGAGCTCACAGTGCCAAAAGAGGGTGTGCAGGGAGGAAATTAAAGTGCTGATCCCAAACTTGTCCTTGAGCTGAGCCAGGAAGCAGAATTCCCCCAAAATCTTTGCCTGTGGGGATCTGGAGGAGCAGGCAAGCCCTGACTAGCTCTAGAGCAGAGAGGGATCCAGGGAGAGCTCAGAGCCCCTTCCACTGCCTAAAGGGGGCTTTTGAAAAAGAGGGAGAGGGATTTTTAATAAGGGCAGAAAGTGACAGGACAAGGGGGAATGGCTTGCCACTACCAGAGGGCAGAGTTACAGGGGATATTGTGAAGGAATTGTTCCTTGTGTGAGTGGTGACAGAGGGTGCCCAGAGAAGCTGTGGCTGCCCCTGGATCCATGGAAATGCCCAAGGCCAGGTTGGATGGGGCTTGGAGCAATGTGGGACAGTGGAAGGTGTCCCTGCCCATGGGGTGATTTTAAGGCTCCTCAGTGCTGGCTCCCAGCATCCCTGGCCTCCTCAGCCATGATCCTGGAAAGCAGAAATCCTGCACCAGCACTGCCTCACAGCAGCACAGATGACAGGCTGTGTCCAACACAGCAAAACAGGGTGAGTCTCCTGGGTCATTGTAAGGTGAGAGTGCAAAGCTGCTGCAGTTTATATTTAAAAAGTCCTGTCCAAAGAACACACAGTATCGGCTTTCGTAGAAATAAACCACTCCTTCAATAGATATCAAGTGAATTAGTAACACTGCTTGAAACAAGAAGCCAAACAACCAGGACAGCAGCAATCTGGATGTTCCATGGCTGGGCATGGATTGTTTCCCACAGGACTGGGCTCCTGGTACAGTTGGATTTCACTGCTCTCCATCCCAGCAGCTCCCTCACACTCATTTCCAAGCACTACAACAGCCTGGAAATCTCCCTCTGCCTTGCCATGGGAGCTGGAGGATCACACCCAGGTCACAAAAACTTTGGGCGGCTTTTAATTTAAGGCTCAGTGGATCTGCACTGCCCGAAACCCACGAAGCCAACCCACGCTGGAAATAACTCCAGACAAAAGAAACTCGAGTTTTGCCCTGCGCAAGTGCGGTTTGGAGGGGAGGAGCTGGGCTGGAGCAGTGGATGTGTCCCTTTGGCAGCTGGAACCGCTCATTACACGAGCAGGGGAGACGGAAGACGGCAACTCCCAGTTTGGCTCCCCCTTCCCAGTCCCCATCCCACCGCTGGAGGAGCTCCTACGTGGCACTGTGGGGGCTGGGAGCGCCTCTGCACAGCCCGATCCGCTTGGAAGTCGCTGGAGAGCAGCAGGAATCCTCCCCAGCAAGGCAGATCAGCCTCATTTCCAGAACTCTGGCTCTGGACAAAACTGTTCACAGTCAAGATGAAACTGTTTGCTGACATTTTGGTAGAATTGGCTCATTTTCTGCATATTCACATCCTAAAGCTCTGCAGGGTTTTTTTGTGGCTCTTACTAAGTTGTGTTGTAGAGACAGCAGGAATAGGTTGAAACATACACTTAAAAATCAGGAAAAATCTCAAATATCTTTATGCTGGGCTGCCAGCCCTCAAACAACACCTATTTTCATTCTACTCCAAATTCATATTATTGAGGCAAGACCATTTCAAAGGACTGAAGCACAGAGCCCCCAGAGTGTCAAAGGACTTTGGTGCCGGGAGGCAGTGAAAGAAATCAAGATTAAAAGTTTAAGAGTTTATTTTAAATTTCACTCGGAAGGTGAAAAAATATTACATGGGAAGTAATTACAGAGCAGGGTTTGAAGGTGGAGCAATTCAGAATTTGGCAGAGAAAAGCAGCTGATGGTGGAAGTTTAAAGGAGCTTTTCTCATTTCTCAGCTGGCACATGCTGCTGGTACAGACTAGTAACATTTACCTCCGTATTGATGGTTTGATATCAGCAAACTCATTTTTAAAAAAGCCAAAATTGTGCTATAAAAACTCTCAGAACCCCACTGTTGATCATTTATGCAGACACAAAGCAAAGCTAACTGCACCAAAACACATTAGTGTACTAAAATCTGTTGCTTAAGGTATTCCAAAGCTCTTTTTCCCATTGAATCCCTCCCTGAAGAGACCAGATCTCTAAATATCACTGAGCACCAGGTTTGTTGCAGTTGATGGAGACATTTTTTACAGGAAGAGCTCAAAGATCTCCCCTTGTTTGAGATGAGAAGTATCTACTCACATGGCACCATCTGGACAGTTCAGGGGGAAGAAAAATGTCACTTTTTGATGCTACTTTCTAGAATAGGTGGGCTATGAAGGGGGAATGGAAGGGTGATTCCAAAGCAAGATGCTTCCAAGACAACAAGCAGAATATTCAAAACCAGAAGGAAAAATCAAATCCTGTTTGCTACTGCAGCAACAGGAGGCTGAGACCCCAGTCTTCAGAGGGAAGTAGAAAAACTTGGCAGAGCCAAAACTGGGGGGGGGGAATGAATTTACAGTGTGATTAAAAGGGAGACATAGACATGAGTTAAAGAACACAAGGATGCAGCATCCTTCTGCTGATGTAACCATCCATGAGGTGGGTGGTACCTCGAATTTCCCTACGTCCCAGATTGCCATGAAAACAATCCTGTGCTGTCCTAAAACATGACAGGGTTGAATCTGAGCTTCAACACTTGTGACTCAGCAGAAACCTCTCCATGGCACAGCATCTCTGGGCACCTGTGCCAGGGCCTCCCCACCCTTCCAGCCAGGAGTCCTTCCTAATATCCCAGCCATCCCTGCCCTCTGGCAGTGGAAGCCATTCCCTGTGTCCTGTCCCTCCATTCCCTGTCCCCAGTCCCTCTCCAGCTCTCCTGGAGCCCCTTCAGGCACTGGAACCTCCTCTTCTCTCCCGGAGGTTACCAATCAGGGCATGCTTCAGATTCACATTTTGGGACAGGGCAGGTGTTAAACACTGGCTGCCTGTGACTGCTCCAGTCGTGGCTGAAGCCCTTTGCACCACCCCTGACTTCATATGGCGGATGACAGCCCAGAAACAAAAAAATAAATGTATCACTACCTGCCTTTGGTGCCAACAACCATCCAGCTGCAGGAGATGCCAGGGGCAGGCAGAGGACGGAAACAAGATGGGCCCGAGCCCTGTAAAAAGGCAAAAGCACAGTTTGGGCAGGGAATAGTTGCTGCTGCGAGGCCTGGCTGGGCTCAGGCAGGGGACAGGCAGGGGCAGGAGGAGGGAACGCGCATCCCCCATCCATCCCGACCCCCCTTCGGCGGCGCGGGGCCGGCATTCCCTGCCATTGGCGGCGGGCCGGGAGAGAGCTGGGACGGATCCTCCCCTTCCTCTCCCTCCCAAGCATTTTTGAGAGGGTTTTCCCAACTTTCCAGAAGTTTCTCCCCGGCCCCTTATATACCCCCTCCGCAGGACCGGGAGGTGCACAGGGAGCCGAGCAAAGCCGTGTCCCGACCCCGCAGGTAAAGGGGGGGGAACCCAGGGAGCCCGGGCTGGCAGGGTGGAGACCGAGCTGAGATTGCAGCAGAGTGGGGGGGATTTTGGGGTCCTGCAGCCTCCTGGCTGCACAAAAAAAAATCAGGGGGAGGGTTGTGGCATGGGAGAAGAGGGTGGGGGGGGTAGGCTGCAATAGGATGGGTGGGTGGAAGTGGGGAATAGGGGTACAGACTGTTCCATGAGCTGGCTCTGGGTTTTTGAGGAAAGGTATTAAAAGTCGCCTCCAGTGTGCAAGAGGTGGTCACAGTGAAGCTGCTGGAAAAGCTTTCAGAGAGTGGCGAAAAAGGAAAGGGGATAAGGGAAGCTTTAGCTTGGTGTGGGTGAAATCGTCCAGCCCCTGCTCTGGCTCAGCCGGGGAGCCTGCAGGACCCTGGGCACCATCCCAGCGCAGGAAGGAGAGCTCTCCCTGCAGCCTCCTGCCGCAGCACGGCCCGACCCTCCTGCTGCTGCCTTAACCAAGTGTCACATCCCTCTGGGGACACGGAAATGGCCTTTTGCCTGCAGCTCTGCCCTGCAGCTCTGCCTGCTCCTGGGAGAACACAGCCCTGGGAGGGGTGCACCTCCAAATCCCGGCAGGGAAGCGGGTACCGGCGGCCCCAGGGAAGGCTGTGGAATGCCACGCTGGCACTGGGCGTCCCCTCGCTGTGGGAGCACGGGAGAGGATGTTGCTGGCTGTGCATTCCCCGCATTCCCTCCGCTTTCACCACGGGTTCTGAATTCATCCATAATCGCTGCCATAATCCAAGAACGGGCAAAATTTCTCCGTCTTGGGCTGTGTGATTCAGCAGAGCCCAAATCTGTCACCCGGCCTTGAAGTAATGAACCTTTTTTTTAAGCTGAGGACGAAGCAGTGCAGGCCACCCCCTGCGCACAAGAGAACTACTCCATGTATCTGTTTTCTTTCAGAAAGAAAAAGGCAAACGTTGACCTCACTATGAAAGAGTTTCAAGGTATCCTTAGAAATAAACGGGAAATAGAAAACCAGAAGGAACCTCCTCAGATTTCCAATGTTTGTCTCCCTAGCTGCACTCTCAAAGAGTGTCAAGGGCAGTTTTGAGCCTGTTGCACAAATCTTTGCTCTTGAGGCAGCCGGGATGGCTCTTCCCTTTAACAGAAGCCTTGCTCCCATAAAGGATTTTAGGTTGCAATTGCCTCCTCCTCCGAGGCTACGTAATTCCCGCTCTGGCAAAGGGTTCCCATTGGAACTGCGCACTCTCTTCGCCCGGGGCTACGTGCTGCGTGTTTCCTTCCATATGTAATCCCAGCGGGCCCTTCGCTTCCTGCTCGAATACTTGCACCTTCCCTGCAGCCTTTCCCTGCCTCCCCACACCAGGGACAGCCCCTGAGGCTGGGCAGGAGCAGGGTGGGAGGAGAGGACCACCAAGGAACAGGACTGCAGTGTAGTGGTGCAGTTCCTGTGGAGGAGAAAGCCCCCCAAAAGCTGGAGGGGGAATTTAAGGCCTGAGGAGCTGCCCGCAGGAAGGTTTGCTGAGTGCAGGCAGGAGGGAGGGGAGGGGAGGTGTGGGGCCAGCTGGGATGAGCTCCAAAGGGCTTCCAGGCACTTAGGACTGGTCAGTCTGCACATGTACCGGAGCTGGGGCTCAGAGCCCTTGCTGGGATGGGCTCACCTATGTTGGGATGAGATCCACCCGCCTCAGGCGTGAACTGAAGGCTCTGCTGGGGAAAGTGAGGCTCCCCCACCTCCCTCTGCCCCAGTACCTTCCCGGCAGGACTGGACAGGCAAACTGAAGTCGAACAGAGCTGATCAGACAGTGCAGGATCTTCTCCAGGGCTGCCTCTGGCTTTGCTTGGTGGAAGCTCACGTGCTCCATCTAGTGCCAAGGAATCTGAGGATTTGGGGCCCAGGCTGGGGTCCCCAGAGAGGACAGTCCTTGCCATGCAGTGCCTGCAACAGCCCTTGGATTAAGGGGCAGCACAGAAGTTTTTCAGCTTTTCCTGATTAGGGCAAAGGTTTCTCCTGCTCTGGGGACAGAATCATGGAATAGTTGGGTTGGAAGGGAACTTAAAGACTGCCTTTTTCTGCACTTGCCATGGGCAGCAGGGACACCTTCCCCTATCCCAGGTTGCTCCAAGCCCCATCCAGCCTGGCCTTGGACACTTCCAGAGATCCAGGGACAGCCACAGCTTCCTGGGCAACCTGTGCCAGGGCCTCAGCACCCTCACAGAGACGAATTTCTTACTAATGCCCAATCTAAACCTGTTTTCTTTCACTTTAAAGCCACTCCCCCTTACCCTGTCAAGATCACATGAGAAATACCTGTTGTTTACATTCCCTGACCCTTCCTTAAATCCTTCACTGTACATTTACATTGGAATATAGGGAAACTGCTTAAGAAGGAAGCTTTCATTCCAAATGCACAGGCTCTGCTTGCCAGGGTGCAGCCCGCACTCCTGAAGATTAATTGTTGTTCAGGGTGGACTTGGGATGGCTGTGCCCCAATGAAGCACTGGGGCAATGTCACTGTCACTGGAACCAAGGAGTGGGTTTCTCTGGAAGAGCCCCTGGGATCTCTGGATGCTCCAGGAAGGGTCTGGATCATGCTGACGGTGAATTCTCTTGCCCAGCAGGTCCTGGGAGGTGCTGGGTGCTGCTGAAGCCATGTGGATTATGGTGGGGCTGGCCCTCCTGGGCCTCGCTGCGGCCGTGCCCTCGGAGGACAGGAAGCTGAGCGACAAGGCCACCACGCTGGCCGAGCGCAGCACCACGCTGGCCTTCAACCTCTACCACGCCATGGCCAAAGACAAGGACATGGAGAACATCCTGCTGTCCCCCGTGGTCGTGGCCTCGTCCCTCGGGCTAGTGTCGCTCGGGGGCAAGGCCACGACGGCGTCGCAGGCCAAGGCGGTGCTGAGCGCGGACAAGCTGAACGACGAGTACGTGCACAGCGGGCTGGCCGAGCTGCTCAGCGAGGTCAGCAACAGCACCGCCCGCAACGTCACCTGGAAGATCGGCAACCGCCTCTACGGCCCCGCCTCCATCACCTTCACCGAGGACTTCGTCAAGAACAGCAAGAAGCACTACAACTACGAGCACTCCAAGATCAACTTCCGAGACAAGAGGAGCGCCCTCAAGTCCATCAACGAGTGGGCAGCCCAGACCACGGATGGGAAACTCCCAGAGGTCACCAAAGATGTGGAGAAAACTGATGGGGCCCTCATCGTCAATGCCATGTTCTTCAAGCGTAAGTTCTACCTTCGGTTCTTGGTACAAGTCACCCAAAACCTCCCTTGAGCCAACACACAGAATCGTGGAATGGTTTGGGCTGGGAGGGGCTTTAAAGATTATCCAGCAGCCCCAAGGGAAGGTGGACAAATCCTAGGTCCACTGGAGGCAGCTCTTCGTCAGTGGTGGGGAACTGTGCATGGAATTACTGCCCATTCCCTTTTCTTACAAGCTGTGTTTTTCTCTCTCCTGTAGCTCACTGGGATGAGAAGTTCCATCATAAAATGGTGGACAACCGTGGCTTCATGGTGAGCCGTTCCTACACCGTGGGAGTGCCCATGATGCACCGCACAGGTGAGTGGGAAACCTCCTGCCCCACACCAAGACCAGCTGGAGTTAGGATCATTTTTCTCCCTTACCCAGATTTCCACCAGCTGCTTCCAAGATTGTTTTGCCTCACAGGAGAGAACAAAGCAGGGGAGTGTTTGTTCTACTGATTCAGTCTCCCTGTGAACAGAGAATCCATGTTTACTATGAGGTGCATGGCTGTTGGGAACAAATCCTGGCTCATTACACAAATGAGAGCCACAGCCAACTCCAATAATGCTGGGCCACTTCCCAAAAGGGTGTCTAGACTCTCTTACCTTCCTGGTCAGGAAAAGTCCAGGTTGAATTTACTTTGCCTCTGCTCCACATCTCACTGTTTCCCGCTTCTGGTTTCAAGGTCTCTACAATTACTACGATGATGAGGCAGAGAAGCTCCAGGTGGTGGAGATGCCACTGGCTCACAAGCTCTCCAGCATGATCTTCATCATGCCAAACCACGTGGAGCCTCTGGAGAGAGTGGAGAAACTGCTGAACAAGGAGCAGCTCAAGACCTGGACTGGCAAGATGAAGAAGAGATCAGTGGCCATCTCGCTGCCAAAAGTCGTCCTGGAAGTCAGCCATGACCTTCAGGTAAAGGAGGTCCTTAAACAGTTGGGCCTTACAGTTCTTTGGGATGGGGGGAAAGACAGTGGGATGGTGGGTTATCCATGCCTGCTGCCCCTCTTCCCTCTTGCACTCTGTCATCTCCGAGAGGGTTGCTAACCTCTTGTCTCCTCCTAGAAACACTTGGGTGGTCTGGGCCTGACAGAAGCCATTGACAAAACCAAGGCTGACTTGTCCAAGATCTCTGGCAAGAAAGACCTTTACCTGTCCAACGTGTTCCACGCCGCGGCTCTGGAATGGGACACGGAAGGGAACCCCTACGACGCCGACATCTATGGCCGAGAGGAGATGAGGAACCCCAAACTCTTCTATGCTGACCACCCCTTCATCTTCATGATCAAGGACACTAAAACCAACTCCATCCTCTTCATTGGCAGGCTCGTGAGGCCCAAAGGCGACAAGATGCGCGATGAGTTGTAGTTGGGTTTGTTTTGGTTGGGTTTTTTTTTTCCCAGAGCTTCGGTTTGTGTGTTTTTAGGGGGGCATTTTGACAAATGGGAAACACTATTTTGTATCCTTCTTGAACCATGGGTGCTATTTAGACCAGGGTGCATTGTGAGGGAAAACCAGCGTACACTTTTACCTCACCCCAAAATCCAGATTGCACAAACTCACCTCCAGAGAAGAGCAGGGGAGCCTGGCACCAGAGGGTCACCGGGAATCAGCTGAGGTGGCCACGTTGAAGCCGAGCTCCTTCCTGCACTGGTTAAGCCTCCTGCTCAGTTCCTTGCTGCTCCACCAGCCCTGCCAAGGCGCCACCCTGCCATCCCAAACGCTTCCATCCCACCGCACGCTTAGCGCTGCTGCTTTTCTCCCACTGGGTGCCCTTTGGCACTGCTCCAGAGCTGTTCCCGCTTCTCTCTTCTCTCTCCAGGGGTGTGTAACAGAGCTCCAAGGGACAGTTGTGCAGTCCAGCCCCTGCAGGGCCCTGGAGCAGAGCAGCAGGCAGCACAGGAGAATGGAGATTGTATGGAGTTGTGTCCTTGTGTCCTGCCTAACCCTGCGCTTTGTTTGATGCTTCAACTGCAAGAGCTCCTTAGGGAGAGCATCAAAGCCCAAGAGCACCTTGGATCAACACTTTATGGAGAACTAAGGGGCTTTGGGATGTCAGGGAGAGCCCAAAGCACAGCTTGGATTTCTAGAAAGAGTAACCTGAGGTCTCTTCAACACTCCACTCCTTGGGGTCACTGAGGGGCCAATACCTGTAATTAAACAGGCAATTGTACCAGGCAGAGAACTCACTTCTCTTGGAAGTGCTCTGCATCAGCCTGTAGGGCTGGGAAAGACTCCATTCCCACTGCCAGGGCTCTCCCAGTTTGAACTACAGCTGGTTCCAATCAGCTCCCTGTGGAGCTGACCCAAGGCACTCCTGGCTGGCTCCTAACAGTGAGGTGGGATAAGGTTCACTTCCACTTTCTTGCTTAATTAAACACAAAGCTTTAAAGCTGCCATTACCTGACTTCCTAATTATGCTCTGCTGAAGCTCCATGGTACTTTAGCTCCCTGTCTGCTGACCTGGATAAGGGGACCCTGAAAAACAAAGGTATTTATAGTTATATTTATGTCTGATAATTAGCAGGTTTCACAGCCTGATCCAGGCTATTCCTAACTTCTCTTCAAGGGATATCATCAGGTCAGTACTATTTAAAGGAGCTGATGTTATCCCAGGAGCATTGCAGCACTTGCCATGCACTGAGAGACACCACAAGGCAAAGACTGAGATTGTGGAAACGAGGAAAATCCATGCATCCCAATGGAATTGCCAGTTCTCTGAAACCAGCATGGAGCACCTACACGGCTTTGCTTTATCTCCCTGCCAATTTTCCCTGCTGCCATAGAAGCCCAATACTGCATGTTCCCGGGTGCTGGGAGGCAGGAGGCAATGCCAGGGATGTCCCCAAACGTGGGGACACTTCCCGATGATTCAGCGCACTGAACCCACACACAGAACGTTCTGGAGGCTGGGCTGGGGGGTGAAAGGGGTGGGCAAGGCAAGAACACACTGTGGGATATTGTGAATAATTTGCATCATGTGGATGCAGGTGTCTGATGGCTTTTATTGTCTGTTCTTGTACCACACAGTGACAGTTGTGTAATTTTGCAATAAAACTTTTTCAATGAATCCCTGGCAGCTGGAATCCCTTGTAGAGGAAAATAAACTTAGGGAGGTTCCTTACTATCCTTAAATCCACGGCACTCTAATGTAGCAACTATGGACAAAAATTAAAAATTAATCAACACACAAGATGAATTCCCATGGCACATCAATCACAAGAAAGAAACGCTCATAGCAGCTTTTCCCTTCACTGTTTTCTTCTGAAACTGCAAATATCCAACACCTTTAGTGCTCCACAGGTAAAGGAGCAACTGCCCCATCCTGCTGGGCCATTTAGCAGAATAAAAACTGAGCTGTCAGCCACAGGGACCAGCCTTCCTGACCCTCCAAGCCAAAGCTCCTCCAGCTGGGTATCCACTCCGTGGAAATAGAGGAGGAAAAATCTGCAGGCTAAAGATACCTTCCCCAGGTGGAAAATCCAGCAGTGGCAGACCCTGCTAATCCATGTTCCCCCACTGCTGGAAAGGGATGAACCTTCTGCCACTCACTCATAAGCAAAACTAAAGGCACAGACATGTCCCCTTTTCCCTGGGCTGGGCAGGCACACACATCCCTGTGGAGCTCCTCCCACACTGGAAAAGCATCACCTGCTTCCTAATTTTCACTAAATTGGAATTACTGAAGCCACCTCCAGCACCAACCACAGCAGGAGGACATCAACCTGGAAAGGCAATACTAAGTTAAAAGTTTTCCAGAGTTCCTGAGTTCATGCTACCTCCAGCTCATCTTCCAGGGCTTTTGTCCAAGGGAACCACCCAACAGACACAGGGAACTGAATGAGCGCTCTCTCCCCTATTGGAGCTTCTTTAAACAGCTCAGGGTGGTGGCAATTCCAGCCAAGAAACATAGAGAAGGTGTTCAGCTCACACTTGCAGCCACAGCTTCTTTGGGTACCCTGTGCCAGAAGAGCCTGCCCCCCCTCCCAGGGAACAATTCCTTCCCAATATTCCATCCATCCCTGCCCTCTGGCAGTGGAAGCCATTCCCTGTGTCCTGTCCCTCCATCCCTTGTCCCCAGTCCCTCTCCAGCTCTTCTGGAGCCCCTTTAGGCACTGGAAGGGGCTCTGAGGTCTCCCTGGAGCCTTCTCTTCCCCATTATTTGCATCTCTTGACTCTACCAGTGATCAGCGCTGTGAGATTAACAAGGTAATGGACAAGGTTGGAGAGCTTTTAAACAGGAAGAAGTGGAACAATTTCCCAGAAATCCAGCTCTCCCTGGGAGGGAGCAGGAGAGATTTCTAACCATCACCATCTACCACACAGTGTGTTTAAGAATTTTAGAGACAACATGCAAAACTGGGTGTGACTTTTATTGCTTCAGATCTTCCCACTTTGACACATTTCCTGCTCCTATGATCTGACAGAGCTGTATTTTCAGATTATTTCCACATTCAAATTCATGTAAAAATATTAATGTTAGCATTAGTCTAATATTTATATTAACTATTTAAATCTTTGCACTGAATGGTGCACACAGAAACCTGAAATCACTGACACTCTAAGAAGGCACATCTTGTTTCTGAAACTCAACCAGACTCCCAGGTGTGCCAGAGAAGCTGGGAACAGCAAGGCCAAGGCTCCCTAGACAGACCAGTTCAAAATTCCAGTTCCTAAGATGCCAGCCTAATTCCTGCAGAGCAACCTCCTAAAAATGGAAATGTGGATGTGAAAGCTATTCCTAAACAACAAAGCTTGCATGCAACAAACAGGCTTTGAATTCCTCAGAATCTAAACTCCTTGATCCTGCACATCCATTATCTCCTATGACGTGCCTGTCTCTTCCAATTCCTGCAGAGACTTCCACCAGATACTCCCACATCACAGGTTAAGACAGAAGGTTTGAAATCCTGAGTGCCACTTCTGCTCTCACCCCACAAATCCACACCACCCAAAGTCACCTGACCCTAACAGGAGCTGCATTGGCCTGGATACTGCCAAAAAAGCTCCCCCTTCTGGAAGCACTGGATAAGGGACTGGCATGTAGGGAACAGCCACCAGCACTCCATGGAGTGTGTGACCCTCACGACCCCCTAAACACGGGATTGCTGTTCCAGCTCTATCTATCACAGGTATCAGTGCTTTAATCCCACTGTGTTTGGATCAGGATCTGGTGAAGTTCACTCCAGAAGGGGAACACAGTAACAGAATTCCTTCCACACCAAAGGTGGGAGCAAGGTCCTCCTGGAGCACATCTTGGAAAAAAAAAAAAAAAAAAGGAAAAAAAAAAGCACCTTCACAAACACCGCCTTTTGTGATTTTATTAAGAGATGTTTTCAGGACAGACAAGCTTCTGGTTGCAGATGTTACAAACCCTACAACGAGAAACAAAACACTCAGTGAGCTGGGGGCAAACTCTTTTCCATAACCATCATCCTCTCACAAAGAAAAAACAAACCAAGCTTTCCAATTGAACTGCATTTCCATTTCCTGCTTTTTGGCCAATGATCCCTTTTTCCCACTGAGGCAGATCTTGCCAGATTCCTTGGTAAGACTTCAAACTGTGATTACTTCCTTAAAAAAGCAGCCTACAAATTGTTCTCACGTGGCTTCTAAGACTATCCCAAACTGGATCCTGGGGCAGGACAGGATGGATAGATGAAGAATATATTCCCTGTGCTGCCAGCTGCACACTGGTACAACATCAACACATCCAAGGCATCCAGCCCAAGTCACTCCAACTCCAATAATCTAAGGTCTCCAAATCCATGCTGTAGAACACAACATAGAACATGGCATATGGACAGATCCATCATCTCATCTCCAGGAGTGTTCTGAGCTGCTTTGCCACATGCCTTCCTTGTCCCCTTCACCCCGCGCAATGCTCAAACCCAACCCTGCTCCAAAACACAGCACCTTGTCTTGCCAAAATACCAGCTTTCCAGTGTTTTTGGTGGCCTGAAACCTTTTCTACCTGGATCCCCAGCACACCTCCCCTCCCACTGCTCCCAGGCACTTACCCCTCAGGCAGTGGGCACTGGCTGAGGCATGGCTGGCTGTTCTGGTTTGCCACCTTTCTGCTCTGAAATGGGGGTGGTGGGCAAAATCTCTTCTTTGGGTTCCACGATGCTGACGTGGTCTGGCAGAGGCTTTTTGGGGCCAATCTTTCCACTGGGGTCCCAAGGCAACATAATCTTTACTTTGATTCCCAGTACTCCTGCAGAGAGTGACAGGACAAGGGAGACACAAAACACATCAAGCACATGTTCATAGGGATGAGCACCAAGGTTACAAAATATCTCTCTGCACCTTGAAAATCTGCTGACAACACTGTAACACACACATGCAACAGCTTAAAAATCTAATTACTGTGACTTTATATCAGGGTTGTAAATTCAGGCAACTTGAAGTTGGATATCTAAAGTTACTCAACTCACTGCCTTGGCTGACTGCAGTTCTACCCTCAACTCATTCTAAGTCTGGTTTTACACTCTGTCCTCTTCCTCAGCTCATTTTTCTAGGAAATTCCACTTTTTTTTTTACATCCCTTCTCAGACAAATGCCTCTAAATCATCCAATGAGCAGGACATGCTGGCCAAAGCAGCCTTAGCACAGCACCACAGAACGTGGCACAGAGCAGGCTGCAATGACACAAGGATGTCCCTTCTGACTCGTCATCGTATCATCACCGAAGGGAAGGAGGAGAACAGCTCTGGCTGTGCTAGGATCCCTACACCAGGAGTTCTGCAAGTCATTACCCCAAAGCCAGTTAAGACACACAAGTCATTTGTGTTTTACCAAGAGGGAGAACAAGTGGAAGCAGGTTTAGCTGGGAAGACTGACAGTCACTTGTAGCACACCTGTTCTCTCTGCCCATCCTGAGGAGCCAGGAAAACCAGAATCCCAACAGCCAAGGGCTCCTAAAGCCAGGTAACAGGCACTTCATCTGGAAGTTATCACCAGCCTCAGGGGCCCCAGGATACAAGTGAGAGTGTCTGCAAAATCTACAGCCATGTTCCCAACTGGAAATATTCAAACCCCATCAGCAGAGAAAAGGATGACCCGACAGCACCACACTGCTGCTGAGGGCTCCTTGGCCTTCCATTCCCAAATGACTTCTACTCTAGATGCAACGTTCAAATCCCAGAGTAAGAATTCAGTTACAAAAGCCCAAGAAGACAGGATTTTTAGAGTCTGAACCATCCATGGCAGCACAACTGAACTACTCTCTGAGATCAGAAGTGCATCAAAACCATGAGTTTCAAACCCACGGATGCCAGTCCTGTCAGTGGGAAACCTCCAACCTCCAGGAACGGGATGCCAGGAGCTGAGATTTTTTTGTCTCTGAAGCCCTAGAGAAGGAACCCAACAAAGCTGCAAAGGGATCTGCACGCCAGGCACTCACCCTGCCGGAGTAGGACGTGACGCACGGCTGTGTCCACGTAGTAATTCACTGGGTCCCCACTGTGGATCATCAAGCCATCCACAAACTTCATGGATTTGGCCCGCTGACCTCGGAGTTTGCCGGACACAACGACCTCGCAGCCCTTGGCCCCGCTCTCCATGATGAAGCGGAGGACACCGTAGCAGGCTCTGCAGGGAGAGGACAGCCAAGCCATGAGCCCACTCTGCCAGACCCACAGGGCACCCTGGAGGAATTTTACCACAATTCCAGTCTCAGTTTCATGTGTCAGCAGTGCAGCTCCCATCCCTTCTCAGACAAATGCCTCTAGATCATTCACTGATGACAGGAGGCTGCTGCTGCAGAACCTCACGCAGCACCACAGAACGTGGCACTGTGGAGGCACTGCCACCAGAGCCACCTGCTTCTGACTCGTCATCGTCTCATCACCGAGGGGATGTGAGAGCAGGGCCACTGCCACCTGAGCCACAACACAGCCACAAGGCCTGAAATGCCATGTACTTCACTCCTCCACCCATTTACTCCCAAAAGAACCCATGCAGCTTTACACCCCACAGACAACCTCTTAACGCTCCAGAAGTAACTGTGAACTGAACAGAAGTTTCAGCGCAGCATGACCAGGTTAAACCTTCAAAGTGCAGAGGAGCTGTTTTTTGGGGATGGTACTGGAATGCCACACCTCCCGCAGGGGCAGGCTGCTGTACTCACCTGCGCACAGCCAGCCCTCCCAGGAGCTTGTAGCGCAGGGACTCGGCCTGGGCGATGGCACACAGACCCCTCGTGGCCACCTTCTCGGCGTAGAGCTGCACAGGAGAGAGGCACACTCACAACAGGGCTCTCTTCCAAGTCAGTCACAGAACCACAGCGTGCTGTGGCTTGGAAGGTAAAACCTTGTCTTGCCAAAATACCAGCTGCAGGGACACCTTCCACTAGACAGGGTTGCTCCAACCTGGCCTTGAACAATTCCAGGGATCCAGGGGCAGCCACAGATTCTCTGGGCAGCCTGTGGCAGTTCCTCACCACCCTCGCAGTAAATTTAACTTTTATTTTAGCAGAACACATGAGCTTCATTCTACTCTACTCCCTACATTCAGTCCAGTTAACCCTTCCACATTCACAGGCACCAGCTTTATCCCACATTCCCGTCCCTGCCTCAGGTGATCCAGCAGCACCAGCCAAGGTGGAATAAATGAGCACCACCCCAGCACAAATATTTCTCCTCCCTCCCCGATTTGTTTCAGAGGAAGGAACTAGTAACAGAAACATATTTCATGGAATAGAACTAGAAATTCCTTTGGGTTGCATGGACCCTTTAAAGGACACCTAGTCCAACCTTCCCCGGGAAAAACACCCCTAACATTAAGGATCAAAAACAACTGGTGTGTCACTTTACATTCTGTTTCTCAAACATCCTTCTTCTGCAGTAGAACAGTTTCTTTGTAATTTGTTTTGTATTTCAGTGCAGGAGCATTTTTGAGACCAAGTAACACATGGCCCAAGTTATCCTGAAACCCCCTTTCAGCTGACACCATCCTGCCACCACAAATCCATCTGCACCACCCAGTTCCTGAGGCAGTTTTACCTCCACGCTTCCCTCGGGGAACCCAAATCTCTTCTGCACCACAGCCGTCAGCTCCCGGATCCGGCGTCCCTTCTCTCCCAGGACATTCTGAGTTCTGTAGGAAAATAAGTACAGGACAACTGAGAAAAGTGTCCCCAGGAGTGACACTGGAGCCATCCCAAAGAGCTTTCAGAGCATCCCAGTTCAGGCAGGCTGAGTTACCTGGTGGCAAGGATGATAATCTCAGTCCTGGTCGGAGTGACCCGGACTTCTACCCCGGAGTACCCATCCTCAGCCAGCTCCCGGGTCAGGAACTCGTTCAGCTCTGCTTTGAAGATGCCATCAGCGACAAACTAAAACACAAAGGGACAAAGTCAAGGTCTTGTAACATTCCGAATTTGAGTACAATTCACCCAAATTCCTCCTGCAGCCTGACAGCCTCTGCTGACAGCTTTCTCCTCTGAGAGAAATCACAGAATACTCTCAGTTGGAAGGCACCCACACGGAACACCAAGTCCAACTTCTACACGAACAGCCCAGGGACTGAACCCACAACCTTGACTTTATCAGTAAGGTGCTCTGCCCCCCTCAGGGAGCAGCAGTGGGGAAAAATGGAACCCCCTTCCCTGAAGTTCTCAGGAATAATCCACTCCTAGNCCCCATTGGCTCGCCGCTGGCACGTGGAGTGGCGAGCGGGGCCCGATGGGAGATGTAGTCTTTGCCACGCCGCCATGTTGGGGAGGGCTGAGCCATGTGTACGCCTCAGACCAGCGTTAAACGGGCTCTAAATCCCGTGGAGACGGACACAAGACTCAGCAGTGTATGAAATAAAGCAGATAAATGATAATTCACCCCGGGCTTATACCTGGAGACCTGCTCTGCCCAGGCGTTGCTGGCAGAGGGTGCTCTGCTGTCATCCAGGAACCACAGCGTGGCTTGGTTGGGAAGTGACCTTAAAGCTCATCCCATTTCCCCCGCTGCCATAGCAGGGACACCTTCCATTGCTCCAAGCCCTGTCCAGCCTGGCCTTGGGCACTCCCAGGGATCCAGGGGCAGCC
>VWZV01001542.1:274316-356608 GCA_013397155.1 Irena cyanogastra | reverse complement strand
GCCCCGAACCCCCTTCCCTGAAGTTCTCAGGAATAATCCCCTCCTAGCAGGAGCCCAGGAATAATCCACTCCTAGCAGGAGCCTACACCAACCACTGCTCACGCTGGTCTCACAGCTTTCTGTTGGAATTCGGGAGCAATTTAAGAGAAATAATTAGCGGGGTCCCATCCCTTTCCCAGCCCCACGGGAAGTTGCTGTTGGGACTCCTGACAGCCCGAACCTCCCTCAGCACCCCTTGCCCTCCCGGCCCACAGAGCGGGGCAGCCACTAGCCGCAAACCCTTCCCCACTAGAAAGCAAAGGGAAAACCCCGCAATTCCCGGCTCCGCACCTCCGCGCGCGGCCGTGGGNGTGGCGAGCGGGGCCCGATGGGAGATGTAGTCTTTGCCACGCCGCCATGTTGGGGAGGGCTGAGCCATGTGTACGCCTCAGACCAGCGTTAAACGGGCTCTAAATCCCGTGGAGACGGACACAAGACTCAGCAGTGTATGAAATAAATTTATCAGATAAATGATAATTCCCCCCAGGCTTATACCTGGAGACCTGCTCTGCCCAGGCGTTGCTGGCAGAGGGTGCTCTGCTGTTATCCAGGAACCACAGCGTGGCTTGGTTGGGAAGTGACCTTAAAGATCATCCCGTTCCCCCGCTGCCATAGCAGGGACACCTTCCATTGCTCCAAGCCCTGTCCAGCCTGGCCTTGGGCACTCCCAGGGATCCAGGGGCAGCCACAGCTCTCTGGGCATCCTGTGCCAGGGCCTCACCACGCTCACAGGGAACAATTCCTGCCCAAAATCCCATCCAGCCCTGCCCTCTGGCTATGGGAGCCATTCCCCCTTGCCCTGTCACAACACATCGTTTTTTAATGGCTTAGGGATCCTAGGGGATTACAAAAATAACAACAATAATGGGTAGAGTTGATGCACGGCCTCTAGGAAGCGGAGATTTAAACCGCATTTTATCACGGATGTTGTTATGGTTTGCAGCTGGACCCGATGATCTCGAGGGCCTTTTCCAGCCCCAGTGATGCTGTGAAAATGCCACAAGCGCAGCAGAACAGCAAAGCAGAGCATCCTGGATCACCACTAGATGTCAGTGCAGACGGTCTCCAGGCTGTTTGGGAAAAGCCTCTTCCCCAGGGATTCATTTATCCAGAATTTAGAACTGGAGGGATGGCAGAGCATCTCACGCTGCACTTGGCGAAGGCAGGTGGCGGTGGCGGCGAGGAATTGTGTCCCCTGCTGTCACCAAACACCTTTGTGTCACTTCTGGTGTGCCTAACCATCCTGCCCTTCCCTCAGGCAGCTCCCCCTGCTCTCCCCGAGCCCAAGATTCTGTGTCCCATACAGAACACCAGACTTTGGGGATGTCTCTGTGCCCTCTGAACCAAGGTCTCAAATCATTTTTCAGACAAGACCCTGCCAAGCTGCACGAACCCCTCTCTGCTGTTTTCCAACATGGGCCCACCATACTTTCAGCAGAAAAAAGCTGCCCAACATTATCTACTTTTTAGGCTGAGTTTACCCAGGAGGGGCTCACCCAATATATTTCTGTATCATAAAAAGACACAGAAAGGCACAACAGGAGCAAAAAGCCTGACCCTGATGCGTGTCCCCTTTTCCATGGCCTGTTAAGGACAAACTGTGTTGTGCCAGCACCCAGGGCTGGAGCCGGGCACAAAGCAGGGAATGGCACCAAGGGAATGTCCCCTGTCCCCCCAGACGTGGCCTGGCTAAGCCAGGGGGCTCCGAGCCGTGCTCTTCACAGCTGGGGACATTTCAGTGCCTCCCCCAGACAGAAATGTGGGATTCCTCCCTCAGCATCAGCCGGGCCTGGGTGATGCTCCCAGGTGCTGGGAATGGATTCTGGGCTAGCTGCAGATGTCCCTGCTCACTGCAGGAGGGCTGGATTAGATGGCCTTTAAAGGTCCCTTCCAAGCCATTCCCTGATCCGGTGAATTCATCCCTGCTGAAATGGAGGCTGGCAACATCCCAAAAAAGCTGTGACATGCCTGCACCCTCTCCACGGAGAGCTCAGGTGTGCTCCAGCAGGTCCCAGTGGCTCCCCAGGCCCAGCAGTGCCTTGGATCTGCAGCAGGCCTGGGATTATCCATAAATCCCACGATGAGTGACAGACACTCAGGTTCCTGGGTCCCCACCCCAACTGCACCCCTGCTATTCCCCATTCCCCACTTCTTCGTGGAGCCTCGCCCCTGGCACAGGAGCTCCTTTTGTCCCCAAAGGACGCCCCGGGGATGGAAAAAACTTTGGGGTTGCTCCAGCCATGACCATCCCTGGCTCCAGGCACTTCCCAGCTGGCACTAAACCCTGGCAGCACTGGGATCTCCTCTCGGGCTGTGCAGCCACAGGCAGGAGCAGAATCGGGGGTGCACGGGAAGGGTGTCACCCCAGACGTGGCACTTGGCAGCAGCAGAGCCCCCCGTGCCAGATGGCAGGCCCCTGGCAGGTGCTGGCAGGTGGTGCCAGGTTTCCTCGCCGCGGGGAAGGCGGCTCGGAGCAGGTTTGGGAATGGGGAGCTGTCCTGCCTCCCCCAGCTGCATTCAGTGCCCAGACAGCAGCATGGTTTATGGCACTGAGGGCCATTCTCCATTCATCAGCATCCCAGCGTCTGCTCCCCGGGAAGCTGGCTCCTGTTCAGAGCAGGCAGGAGGGGCTGGCAGCCCTCTGCAGGGAAAGGGCCACGACAGCTTTCCCAGCTTGATGGCACTCTGGATTTTGGGATACCCCCTGCTTTCTGTGGGCAGTGACAAAAGCTGGCACTGGGAGAGAGTGTCCTGCCTGGGAAAGTCCCCGACTGCCACTGCTGCTCCCAAAATAAGGGAGATCCTGCCAGGGACTGTGCTGGCTCTGCAGGAGGATCAGGGAACAGCCTTGGGGTCATCAAAACAACAAGCTGGTAGAGGCAGAAGCACAGGGTGTGCCCATCCCTGCTGTGCTCCCCTCCAGCTCAGACACCTGCAGGATTTGGGGTGACACGCTGGGTTCCTGCTCATGCCAGGCCCCATCACCTCTCTGGATATGCCTGAGGATTTCAGGAATCTCCCTTGCAGGAGTCTGTTCCTTATGATTTCCTGCTGCTCCAGGGGGATTTGGACAGCTGCACCCCAACCTACATCCCTGCATTCCCTGAAATCCTTCCCAAATCATCTTCCCCACGACCATCAGAGGCACTGCAGAGCTCATGAATTTTCCCAGGGAGTAGCTGTGGAAAATGAAACCCGGGGCAGAGACGGGCAAGATGAGATAGTTTGCATTAAATGAATGGAGATGGGTCCTGGAAGGTAATTCCGGCAGAGATAAGATGAATTGCAAGCACCAGTTGTAAAGCATTTGTAAAGCCTGACTCAGACTTTACAGGAATTTTACTGCAGGAGATGCTGTATTAGAGTTTACTGCTTCAAGCTGGAGCAGCTGCTACTGCCCAAGCTGTAAAAACCCCTCACTGAGCTCCTCACCACTCTGGAAATCTTCCTGAGAAACGTGTTCTGCCTTCCCACATGGAGCAGCCCTTGGAGAGATGGAGGGAACAGGGCTGGGAGGACAGGGAGTCAGGGCCACATTCACAAGGTGTTTTGTACACATTTCATACCTCGGAGGATTCACTGGTTTTAGCTTGGCAAGAACATGGGGAGTAAGTCCAGCAAACCTTCTGGAGGCAGGGGAAGGTGGCAGGATCCTGCAGGACAGGGATGGAAGAGGGCACTGTGTTTCCATGCAGAGAGAGCTCTCAGCTGACCCAATCCCATCTCCTTCCCTGCTGCTGGAACAGCTGGATTGAAACTCAGGCAGCACCAGCTGAGCTCCAGGCTAAGGATAAATAACTGTTCTGGAAAGGTGCGTGTGACCCTCCAGGAGAATTCACAGCTCTGAGGACACATCAAAGCTTGCAAACCAGCTGCCAAATGGGCAAACCAGAATTTAACCCAGGAACTGCAGCACTTAGCAAGGTGCTAGTGAAGCACAGAGTCTGACCCAGCAGCCAGCTCGGTTGTAATCCCAGCCCGTTACCTCCAACACATCTGACAAATTGTTGGCAGTGTTTCAGTGGCTGATCCCAAACAGCTCCATCACTCTGACACCTTCCTTTGGGCATCTGCCCTGCTAAACAGGATTTTGCTTTGCTGCCTGGATTCACTTTAAGGACTCCAAGCAGATTATTAAACAATTCAGACTTCCTCTAAAAACAGGAAATGGAGTAAGGATGCTCGGTGTGCTGTTTAGCTGCGAATCCTTGGGCTCGTTACTATTTAATGAACCGAGGCCGTTCCAGCAGCTCACACCCGGCCCCGTGGCTCTGGGTGAGGATGTAAATTGAAACGTTAATGGGCACTTCCAGGAGAGCAGCTTGCCCTGGCACTGTCACCCGAGACCCAGCAGCTTAAGCAAGTGATTCTTAATCAGTTTTCAAGCCCCAGGAAACAGGCTGAGGGCAGGAGCGGCTGGTTTGCCCCAGCACCACATTTTGTGATGATTGACAGGCGCACTGAGATAAGGCCGGTGACAAAGGCCATGCCCTGCTCCTTGTGGTGGAGCTGCTGACAGGACACACGAGGATGGGCCTGGAGGGACAAGGGGGAATGGCTTCCCCTGCCAGAGAAATCCATGGAGCCATCCATGTGGGAAGATGGCAGCTCCAACACAGCTGAAGGGCACTGGAGGCAAGCAGCACTGGAGACCTTGCTGAGGCTGCAGGCTCCCAGGATTTCAGCTCCCTGCCAGGACAAGGGCAAGCAGAACTGCTTTGCCACGCTGATCCCACGTGCTGTGGCAGCAGGGAGGGAGCTGCTGGTCCAGATCAGCCTGGCAATACCCAGCTCTGTGCCCTCCCTGCTTTCCCTGTCCCCTCTGTGCCCCAGACACACAGGCAGGGAGCAGCAGTGATAAACTGGCTGTTGGTCCAAGCACAAGGTTATTTTCTAGGACATTAAGCAGCACCCTCGGATGCCAGCCTGCAGGAGAGCCATGAAGAGTGACAAGACACCTGACCAGAATGCAAAAGCAGAACTGCAAACTTAACACCTTTTTTTCCCCCTTATCTGTTAAAAATAGCTTTAGAGGGGAAGCTCAAAGCAGTGTGAGGGACTGCTGGCTTTAGAAAATGAGCAGTTTCAGCAGAAATATTCAGTGACCACCACCTAGAGAGCTCTGAATTTTGGTATCTCAGCCATCCACATCTTAAATTAAACATTCAAGCTGCAATGCAGCCCAATTGTTTGACAGGGGCTAATAAAAACCTGAAAATCTTTACCCAGCCTGTTCTTCTGCAGGAACAGTACCACTAACATCCCAGAATTATCTCCATCTATGTCTGGCTAGGACTCCAAATCAATAAATTGTCTCCTCACCCTCAGATTAGCTGGGTCAGGTAATTTTGAAAGCAGCAGCAGCAGTTCCCCACTGTAAGGCAGAGCAGCTCTGCCAGCTGAATTAACACGAGATCTCTCGTTATCCCAGAGCCATCCCACTCCAACAGAGTCCTTGGGGAATAATTTGCACTGACCTCAACAATACTTTGTGGCAGTCTGGGAATCAGGAGTGCTGTCTTTATTATTACTTATATTCATTGAATTTAATATTTGGATTTAATTTGGAATTTCTGGATTTTTAAATTTTATTTTAATTTAAATTTCTGTTTGGAAAGAAGAGAAAAAAATGGACAAAAATAAAACTACCACCTGTTTCTCTGGCAAAAAAACCTAAATTCCACCCTTTTTAGAACAACATTACATTTTGGTTTTCCCTCCTGCCACTTTCATTCCTGGCTCAGCCTCAGCTCTGATGTCCCAAGCACCCCACGAGTGCTCAGATCCTTTCAGAGAAATTCCTGCCAAATCCAAACACTGCTTTCCCTCTCTGCCCAAAGGAGCTTCCCTTTGCAGGCTCCTTCTCTCCTGGCATCCTGTCACTGGGTTTGTCATCTCCCACTGTCACTGATGGTCTCAGAACCCCACAAGCCCTCTGGCCACAGTCCCCTCTCTGTCCCTTCTCTTGCTGTCACACAAAGCATCCTCTCCTCCTTTTTAAGGAGCAGCAATACTTTCTGCCATCGAATTCCCAAGAAAAATGCCAATTCTCTTTTAAACCCCACAGCAAAACCTGCAGCAGGAAATCCTGGGAGCATGACCAGGGTGATGGATTAGAGCTGCTCCCTCCTCAGAAACCAAGATGTTCTTATGAAGTGGGATTAATACCACAATATCCATTTTTTTAACCCCATAAACCTTATTTTTAAACCATCAGCTTCTCATGTCTGTTCATGCAAGTTTATTCCAGGAGTTAATCCAGGGTTGTTGCTGTTTTCCAGACAGTGCCTTCCCTCCATCCCTTCCCTCCATCCCTTCCCTTTGCTAAGCAAAGAGGCCCCAGTCTTAGAGAAATTAATTAGTGCAGTAATTTGCCCAGGACACAGAGGAGAAGCCGAATTTGTCCCACTCTGCAGGATTCAGCTGAATAAAAAAGACAAATAGCTGTGCTGTGGGATTTTAAAAAGCTGCTGTCAGCATTCCCAATGCAACCAGACCTGGAAATTCATTCGTCTTTCACTAAACAATGGAAAAAGGAGAAGCAATTACAGTAGACAAAACTAATTACAGCAGAGCTGAAGCACAGCTCACAGCACTCACTCTTCAATCTGCATTCAAAAAGAAAAATCCAACCCCAAAACCACTCCATCAAAAGTAGGTGAAAATCTGGGAGTGGAATAAAAGCAATTTTGAAATGGAAGAGGCACTTCAGCACGGCACAGACTGGCTTTTGTAAGGAGAAACCTTCAGGTGATGCTGGCAGTGCTTGGCAAACAGGACACAGGGATTTGTCCAGGGGTGATGCCAGAGTGGGGGGGGGGGGGAAATGAGCTCCCAGTTCCTCCTCAGTGAGGCCCATTCCATGTTCACCCCATATCCAGGTGGGTTTTGGGTGGGATGCTTTTTAGCTGCCAGAAGAACTGGAGCATGGTGTTAATAATGCCAGGGTCTGGGGCTCAGTCTCCAGGAGCTGGACTCCATGATCCCTGGGGGTCCCTTCCAACTCAGAATATCCTGGGATCTTTGTGGAGCTCAGCTTGCACGCTCGTGGCTGAACAGCTTCTCCTTCCACAGTGAAGACAAAGCACTCCAAAGGTGAGGTTATCCCTGTTTCCCCATCCTCACAGCCGTCCCTGCCTGACCCAGAACTCTCTAGGGATATTCACAACTTTGGGTGAAATGACAGAAGGGAATCCAAAGCCTCCTGTAAAGCCCATTTAATCCCTGGCCATGGTCCAGCCTGGCAAGGGGCAGTGACAGGTTCTGTGACAGGCAATTCCTGATGCCCAGAGCTGGATGTCCCACGGGCCTGGCTCCTGTTCCCTTTGGACAGCAGCTGTGAAACCCAGCAGACAATAAAATTTTAAGGTGTGGAAGAATCACTGCTTAATACAAAGACAGGCTGGAAATGGATTGCAGGGAGAAAACCTGAAGTGGCAAGAGCAGGAGGAATGGGATTGGGCTGTGGATGGATGTGGCAGACACCACCCTGGAGATGTGGGCCACACTCAGGGTTTGGAAGCCTCCAGGAGCCACTTCAACACACAAAGCTGCCACGGGCTACAGCACGTGTTTCATTCCAAAGGATTTCTGGGAACAGGCAGGAGGCCATGGCAGAATGCTGTTTTCCTCCATGGATCCCTAAGGAGGTACAGCCTTGATTCTGGAACCCCATTCCTGAGTCTCCACGGCCACTGCACAGCCCTCAGCCCAACACTGTTTAGCACAGAGCTTCTTCCTGCCAGAGAATCATTCAGGAAAATCCTTTCAGACCATGGAGTCCAACAATTCCCCCAGTGCTGCAAGGCCACCACTGACCCATGTCCCCAAGTGCCACATCCACATGGCTTTAAATCCCTCCAGGGATGGGACTCACCTCTGCTCTGGGCGGCTGTGCCAATGCCTGAAAATCCTTTCAGTGAAGATTTTTTCCCTCATATCCAACCTAAACCTCCCCTGGCACAACTTGAGGCCATTTCCTCCTGTCTGATTGCATTCCAGGATTCTCTGCATTTCCAGCCTGGAGAGGAGAAGGCTGGGGGGGAACTCTTCAATGTGCAGCAGTACTGGAAGGGAGGGTGCCAAGAGGATGGGGCCAGGCTCTTCCCAGCAGTGCCAGCATCCCAGGAGATGCACAGGTACCTGTCAGACCCACTCTCCCCCTCCTCCTTGTGCTGCTCCAGCAAGCAGAGGAATTTCCCACCTCTCCATTCTGGTATCACTGCAGTGCTTTCTTTCATTTTCTGGCTGAAATGACCTGCAATGCAGAGGCTCACTTGCTGCACTGATCCTGCTGCCAGATCTGTAATCCTCAATCCCCCTGGGGAATGCCTGGAGTAGGAAACCACTTGGCATGGCAAGCACGTCAGAGTTTTCCTGGCTGCATTTTTTATTGTCTCTTTGCTGCATCCCTGACTTCAGTTAAGTTTTCTTGCCTTTCATCCCTCACTTTCTCCAGCCTCCCCCAGCGCCTTGAACTGAGGTCTCAGCATCCCTGAGCTCTCCCATCTTGGAGACACCTGTCCAGCACATTTACTCCCATCCATCCCGAGATTTTCATGTAGGGCAACAGATCTGCAAATGGAAAAAACATGGGGAGACAGAACTCTTTCCTTGGCAGTGGCATCCCCTCCTTCCTGGGAGCCTCCAAAGGCTGACTGAGGTAGATTCCCTGCTAACCCTGCCCCTGCCATGCTGGGATTTACAAGTTATTAATTACAGGGACCTTGCTGGAAAAGCAGTGCAAGCTGCAGAGCAGCCAGACTTCCAAGAAGCAGAAGATGCTTTATTTAGAGAAGATGGTGCAGTTTTTGTTTCCTTTTTTAATTACTATCAGCAGTGAGAGACATTTGTGCTATACAGGAAAGAGAATTCGCCCACTGCTTTGGTTCCTTTTAGTATTTCCATAAAACAAACAAAAACAAACCCTGGCACAATTTGGAGTAAACATCACATCGTTTACCCCCATCTCTTCTACCCAATCTGAGTCCTTTTCACCTTTCTGAAAATCACTGAATCCCAGACTGGCTTGGGATGGAAGGGATCTTAGATCACCTCATCTCACTCCGTGCCATGGGCAAGGACACTTTCCACTGTCCCAGGCTGCTCCAAGCCCTGTCCAGCCTGGCCTTGGGCACTGCCAGGGATCCAGGGGCAGCCACAGCTTCTCTGGCACCCTGTGCCAGGGCCTGCCCACCCTCCCAGGGAGGAATTCCTCCTAATACCCAATCCATATCTCCATTCTTTCAGTTTAAAGCCCAAATCTGGGAACCAAAGCAGAGGAAAGCCTGGTTCTAACAGAACCTGCTGCTGACTTGCAGGGACCCACATTTCACCTGGGAAGTTCCCCAGATTCTTTCTCTTGACTATGCCAAGCAGGAAACAGAGCCCTGGAGCCCTTGTGGTTCCTGAGCACCTCTCTTTGCCTCTAAGTGGTGGCCGTGTGCTGCTCACACCGTGCAGGAAAGGCACTTCAGGGAGAAGAGGTTTTCATGGAAATCAGCTTATGGCAAGAATGATGGGATCACAGCACAGTTCTGTTGGTTCTGTTTGGGAAGGAGAACAAGTAGAGGCGTGAAGGGGGTCTGTTAAAAATAAAAGAAAGTAAAAGTGGCTCCGCTGGTGGATTTGAGGATTAAAATAATTTTTAAGTTGTAGAGGTGGTGAAAAGGACCCCAAGCAACAAGCAAGAAGTGAAAAGAAAAGGACAGAGCTGTAAAAGCAGCAAGGCAGGACAATAATTTTTAGAGGAGCACCATGAATCCATACAAAAAGCAGAAAATATGGGATTTCTCAAAGGAAGAGGCTGCAGGAGCTCAGGGGAAAAAAGTGAAGGTCTGTGCAACAGTTCAGTAGGAAGAGTGGAAGTGCAAAAAGATCCAACCCAAGCCCACAGCAAAGTGCTGTGTACCATAAGGAGAAGTTTCCAAAACCAGGGAGCACGTGGAAGTGATGGATCATTTGGCACCTACCACCTGCAGGAAACTGGGATCAGCCCAGCAAGGAGGAGCTCACCGACGGGCAGCTTCCGAGTGCAGTGAGAAAATCCAGCGTGGAAAGGGAGCCCACAGAGGGACCCCAGAGCTGGAGAGCCTTGGGATCCAGAGCAGTGGGAATGCTCTGGCACAATTAGGCAAATGGAGCCTATTAAGGGACAATCACTCTGAAGGGTTGTTATCAATCACTCCCCTCGCTTTCTTTAGGCAATTATCCTAATTGCATCAAGGCTATTAAGCAATTATTTTGATAACTGGAGCTTTGTTGCTGGCTCTTCATTTTTTGGCAACGTTTTGTTCTTTGTATAAATGCCCCCTCCAAAAGATGTTTAAAGCAGACTTTAAGGATGTTCTTCTCCCGAAGCACTAAGTCCTTCTCAAGAAAACACTGATTTTTATCCCTGGGTTTTCCCTCAAACCTCTCCCCCCCACCCAAACCTCCCAGGGCACCAGGGATTTTAGTTCCACTTTTTTATTATTCAACTTTTTATACATAATAAATACAAACTTTTTACAGCCAATATAAAGAAAGCATTTGCACTGATGCTTTCAGGGTGTACTGAGCTGTACACGATGCGATGGCCGATACATGCCCTGTATGAAGAAATCATAGTTAAAAAGGAGGCATCTTTTTTACAACTTTTCTTCCTTTTTCTTTTTTTTTCTTTTTTTTTCACTTTTGTTTTTTAAATAAAATTAGCAGCTCTTACAGAAAATATTTTAAAATACAACTAAAGAGACTTTTAAATAAAAATTTTCTGGATTTTTGAAAGTCCGGGTGTGAAGGACACAGAAAAACTGGCCAAAAGAATTGAACATGAACGTTATGGCAAAAACTTGGTTTTCTTCTGCGCTGTAAAGATCTCAAAATATTTGCAAACAGTTAATTTTTTTTAAACTTTTCTTTTTAAGAAAACTTTAACTTTTCAATAACTTTAACTTATTCTTAAGAATAAGTTTGATAAACACATAAAAAGACCTCAAACAGATCAACAGGACAAGAGGTGCAAAAGAAGGAATAATATGGAAAAGACTTCATTGGACAGTCACTGATTCCATAACTGATCCATGAATTGTTGCCCTCAGACAGCCCCACTCTTGGTTTGGGATCCCACTGGGAAAGGAGACTGGCAAGCACTGGATGTCTCAGAGACCCAGCCTGGGCTGGGATTTCCAAGTATGTGCAAAGTTTATGATAAAATCTTGTTAGATGAGTTGTTGGGTTTTTGTTGTAAATGCAGCCTCAAAAAATAGCCCTTGTTAGTGAACTAAAGGTTGAAAATTTACTGGCTTTGAAAAGAACCCATGAATACACAAGGGAACCCACAAACAGCTCCAAACCCAACCTTGGGATGCCTTTGATCTGAAGTTTTCACCTGATGGAGAATGCTGACAATATTTTAGTCAGTACTCAAAGAAAAACCTGCTTTCATTCAGTTTTTCCTTCTCGTTCAACTTCAGAATATTTTTTGCCCTTTTCTCTCAAAAAATCGAAATCCAAGCTCCCTTTTCAGAGCTCTCTGAGGGAAATGTGAAACTCTTTTCCTTTCAGTTTCTTCCCTGAGAGGAACTGGGCACATCTCGGGCACGAAGGTGGTGTGAAGGCAGAACCCAGAGCTGCTCCTGGCCCCTTGGCTTTGGCTGGTTAATGGGATTGGGGTGGGAAAAAGCTACAGGACCATCCAATGCAACAACTAAATGCATGTAAATACTCTAAATGGAACTGCTAACTCTAGGACTCGGGTGGTTTGATGACAAAGATACACTGCTAACATTGGATAATAAAGTACACGGCAATAACTGGGTAAGAGTGACTCAAATGCTTTAAAAAAATAAAGCCAACCAAACAGAAAAACCAAAATCCCCAAAATCTGCTAAGGAAAAAAAAAAAAAAAAAAAAAGAAAAGAAAAGGAAAAAGCAGCTCAATTTCCAGATCTAGACAAAAATCTCACTTGCTTTTTTGCTTTTCTACCCGTTGGTTTCTGCTGTGGAAGAAGATGTTGCTGCTGGTTCAGCACCTCCGTGTTAGATCTTCTATGAGTAAATGCACTGAGTAAACACAAAATTCCAAAGGCAGAATGTTCAGCTGTCAATCACTGACAAGGGAAGCACCCATGGAATGAACACTTTTGCTTCTCCAGGAGATCATTTTCCCGTCTCTTCCTTTCTGCAGGGGGATTCAAGAGGAGCCAGCCTCTCCTTTAGACTTCTTTTTCTGTTCCCTTTTTCATTCTTCTGATGAATACCTGGTCAGGCAGGTGATGCTACTGGAAGGATCCACAATCTTTAACACATTCCTATGGCAACAGTAATATACTGTACTAATGCACAGGAGCAAAGGATGCTAAGACTAAGCTGCATGAAGGGGGCTCTTTCTTTGTCTCCACACAAAAATGGAGCATCTCCAGCCAAGAAAAAAAAGCCAATCTTGGCCTGTCTTGGTTTGTGCTAAGAGAAGAAGAACGATGTAGAGAAATCCAAACAAACAAACAAAACCAAAAGGCACAAAATATTCATGACTGTGGGAAGGAATCCGCCAGGTCGCTGCCACATAAAATCCTCCCTAGCGCTCGCTCTAGTCCAAGTCTTCATCATGCAAAGGTGCCTAAAAACGAGATTGACCAAAAGCTGTGTTTGGCCTTGATTGTAGCACTACTAATTAGCCAGTCCCCTCGTTACACCAGGGTGATTTCCACATCCTCGATCTTCTCCGCGGGCCGGCGGTGGTGCTGTGTCGGGGGGGGTGGAGCTGCTCGCACCTGCAACATTCAGAACCAGCCTGTGACTACCCCAAAATGGCCACATCCCATCAGAAACCCCTGACATCTCCTGCACAGAGCTCCAGGCTCAGCCCTCGAGGTGATGCCAGCAAACAGGCTGTGCGTCCAGCGGGATGCAGCTCCAGTGCTCCCCAGTTCAGCCATCAGGGATTTTCCTTACGACCCGTCACAGATTCTGTCCAGAGTGCAATCCCAGATTTATTCCATGGATAAGCCAGGATGGAAACCTGGGAAAGGCAGCATCTAACTGTGCTTTTGCCTGGAATTTCTCTGGAGTAGGAACTACCAGGATGTTTTGCTGCATCTGACTCACTGATACTTCACCAATCACTGACCTCAGCAATACACACCCAAAATGTGATGCTGTTTTCACACTCTGCCATATCAGTCATTTTTGCTCCTGACAGAGATCACCCTTAGTGCCAACAGGGTTTTTAGGACATCATTTCAGAATACACCAGACCTGCTCTGGAAAACATGCACTGTGGAGCAATCCTGCACCAAACTGCCCAATACCACTGCAATATTCAGAATATATTATTCAGAATATATATTATATAATATATTATCCAATATATATTTGGATATATATAATATCCAAAAATGCTCTTTTTCTGCAACCTCATTCACTGAGAAGGCCAGGAAAATACAAATGTTATATTTTAGTATGATTTGGTTTAAGGCTTTGAAAACCCCAAAACTTGATTTCAAAGTTAATCGTAGGAGATGGATTTTGTCAAGTTCTAAGTGATTTAATTCTTCCCTTCCTTTTCTGGCAAATGTCCTTTTTCTAGGCACCAAAGACAACACAAAATCCTCCTCATTAGGAATCGTGAATCCAAACCCCTCAAACCAAAGGGGCTGGAAATAAATAGAATCCCAAATAGGCAGGAAACTGCTGGAAAGCAGGAACTGTATAAACCATAGAACTGACCTCTTCTGGCATTTACTCCCCACCTCTTTTTCAGCTCTCTTTAGGGGCTGTTACCCTTTGAATATCAGTATCAATATTTTATAATATTTATAGTATTATTATAATATAATATTAATATAATAATATAGTATTTTATCAATAAAAACCACAGGACTTGCTGGTCACTTACAGGCCGCAGTTTGCCATAGGAACTGTCCGGAGGAATTCGCGGAGGTTGGGAGAATCCAGGGGACTCTGAACCAAAGCTGTTTTCTGAGGGAATAAGCAACACCCTGTTACAAAGAAGCCCCTCAGTATTGCTGAATTGATGTTGCAAAAATACTCTTTTTTTCTTTTTTTGCCCCCCCTCTGAAAGGCTTCTAAATGAAGCTTTTACCCAAAATGTTTGCAAATTTCTCACCGTTCGCTGACGGAGATCTGGGGAAAAACTGGGATCCTCTTTTATCCGGGCTGGGATAGGGACTGGTGGGAGGCTGGTCGTACAGAGGCAGTGGTGGCAGGGAGTTGTTGGCCTTTGGAGTTGGGGACACCTGTGCCAAAAAGAGGGGGAGGCTGCAGCAAATCCTCCTCGGCACATTTAACACACACACACACACACCAGTTTTCCAACCCATTCCTACTCCAGCAAGTTCCCTCCAGAGGAAAAGCAGCTGGCAGGAAAGTTTGGGAAGGAAAGCCAAGCTATCTAACAGGGATTCAATTTTTTAAAATCACAGGTTGCCACTGAACAGAAATTTTCAGCTTCTCCCAGATAATTTAGAGAGGATTTCTGAAGGTTACTCAAAACAAAAAGGTCACTCAGTCAAGTGGGATTCACACAGAAGCGTTGGGATCACGAGCTTTATCCTCACCCAAATGCATTTAAATGTTCATTTTCATGGTCTTCCTAAATCAAGGAATAAAAATACTGAAAAATTCCGTTGTAGAAAACATGGAAGTGCAGTTTCTATCTCCAAACTCCACATTGGAATGTCTCTGATTTTATAATACGATATAAGGATTACAGAAATATGCTGTAGAAATGAGGACAGTTTTGCAAAATTACTGTAATCCAAAACTTGGCAGTATCCTGCCCCTCAAAACTGAGAGGATACAGAACAGATTTAAGTATGAAAACACTAAATTAGGGCTGAAAGAGCATGTAATTCTCTTTTTGCCAGGTTGTGTCTGACATCTCAGTCTCTCATAAATTAATGACAGGAAGGAAACTGCGAATTTTCTCCTTTGATTGCTTTCTATCCAAATATCTGCCTTTATTCACAAATCTGCAAAAATACAGCAGTTGACAGTTACTAGGCTGGGTAAGAAACTAAAATGCAAGCACTGAGGGCTTGGGTTGGTTTTTTTCCTTAAATTGGTTCTGATTTTCTTTTTCTTAAATAACTGACTTTTTTTTCTTAAACCGGTTTTGATTTTTTTTCCCCCTGAAGAAGTGACAGAGCTTTGCAAATCACCCAAATAACAAACCAAGCCAACGCCACTTTCCATACCTGGATATCCCCACTCCACTGAGTCTCTCCATTCTCTGAGGCCGTGAGCTCTTCAACTAACACCGAGGGGAAGACCCCGACGCGGCCGTTGAATTCTCCCTCCCAAAAGCCATCATCATCCTGGTTTTCCTTGTTCAGGATGCGGATGATGGCTCCCTCTGGGAAGGACAGCTCGTCATCTGTCTGCCCCTCGTAATCATAAAGTGCTTTTACAAAACAGACTGCAAAATGGAGAAGGAAAAACCCAATGAGCTAAGCAAAAAGTGTAAGTATACACCAAGTTTGAGAGCTGGAGCTGGTGATTTTGAAGTTCTTTTAAAGATTCTGTTATTGCTGAGCCAGATTGTTCTGGTTTTCCTTAATTTTAATCTCAGCTGTACGAGCTGAGGAGGTGAATCACGCAGATTTAATATGAGAGAGATAATTACTGAGATAATTACTGGGAATGGCTGTGTTCAGATACAGGTCAGTTTCTCTCTGCAATTCCCTGAAAGGAGGCTGTGGCTTGTGGAGTCTTTTCTTCCAGAAAACCAGAGATAAGACAAGAGGAAATGGCCTCAAATTGCACTAGGGGAGATTCAGGTTGGATGTCAGGGAAAATTTCTTCCCTGGAGTAGTGATTAAACATTGGAAGAGGCTGGGAAATGGTGGAGTTCCCATGCCTGGAGCATTAAAAAATGAGCAGACTTTAAAACATGGTGGGATTAGGTCAAATGTTGGATTTTATGATCTTGGAGGTCTTTTCCAACTTTAACAATTCTGTGACTCCATGAAATCTGGGAAAATCTCCCAGACTCGATGTCCAGAGTGTTTTCAAGAGCCAGCTCAATATCCCATGTATTTTTAAGAGGAATTTACCATTGGAGTCTCCGTTGAGGCTGCCTGGCACCAGGTCAGTCTCCGTGGAGTTGTTGGAGGTGTGGGATCGGGAGTCCAGCGCAGCCAGGGACTGCAGCATGCTCAGGAGGCTACTGGAGGTTGGGAACTGCAGGTACTTCTCTGGCACATATCCCACCTGTCCTGCCTTGTTCCGAGCCTGTGAACCAACAACAGGAGCCATTCTCTGCTTGGGAGCACTGCTCTGGAAAGATTCCCAACATCCCCTCCCATCCCAACCTCCATCCTAAAAGAGTTCATGGAAACAAGCCCAGAAAATTATACCTTTACCCAGTCTTCCATATCGCCATCTTCAATGACCTCCAGCACCTCGTGTTCCTCTATGGTCAGTTCATCTGGCTGAGAAGCCTGGAATGCAGGACAGAAGGATGGAAAAGAAAAGTGGCTTTTAGGGCAAGGCATGGGCAGTGGAAGGAACATTCCCATCTAGACTTTCATTAGAAGTGATGTTTTTTAAAAAACTGAAAGCTTTAGCGTCATTTAAAATGTCCCAATGAAGGTTCTGCCATTCACAAAGCCCTTCTCCCTCAGAAGACAGATGCAACCTCCCTGAATCTCACCCTATCAGAAAAGCAAACCTCAAGCTCCCAAAGGCACATTTATTATTTGTTCTTACATAATTCATTTTTATAATCAATTAAAAAAAATCACTAACCTTATAGGAATAAACAACTTTGCAGGTGAGAGGGTAATTTCTGAGAGTACCAGAAGGACTAGAACTGCTGTCATCAAAAACATCCATGCTGTCTTCAAACTCCTCACCTTCTTCCTTTTCTGCATCAGCATTGACCTGGTAAAACAAATTCCAGTTGGCATTACAGCAGCTGCTAAAAACTGGTGAAGAAATAACAATAAAAATGAGCTGGTTAGTATTTTTCAGTGTGTGTTGTTTATGACTTATTGTTACTGAAAGTAACTCAGCTGGATTTCTTTGTTCAAGCACAAGCACCTGGACTTTAAAAAGTACTGCAGAAGATTTTGGAATCTCCAGCTCAACTGCTGGACAGTTATAAAATCCATTTCTCCCATAATCTGTGATTAAAGTACTTTGAAGATGCCATTGCAATGGCACAAAAACCAGTTTATTGGAAAAAAAGAGAATTTATGCTACTGAAAGATTAATGTGCCTGTGACCAGGAGTTATAAAATAAATCTGCAGTGGAAATGTTTAAAGAAATAAATCTGCAAATCAGCCTTCTAGCTGGTGTATTCCACACAACAGATTTGCTGAAGTTTATTCCAAAAATCTTAAGAGACAGGAAGATATGTAAAAACTTGCTATAAAAGTTTAAACAAAACCTGAATTCAATGTGCTGGAAAACCTGTATTTGGGTAAGACTGCCAGGAGCTGTGCTTTGGCCTTGTGCTCAGGTTATGTTTTGAATAAATAACTTTATCTCATGTGAAAAATGATGAATTATTCTGTGAAAACAGCTCTGTGAATCAAAGGCAACACTGTTATGTAGAGCCATCTCCCCTATGTTTACTCCTATTAATTTGGGAGTGAATTTGTGGCTGCCCATGAAAAGTGAGAGACTGATAAAACAAAAGAAAGTTAAGCTGAGCCTACAAATTCCCTGTGGTTTCCCTAAACCAGGTCTCTGACAGCTTTGCTCTTCTAGACCTGGACTAGAAGAGCACGAAGCTTCATCATGTTCTGACTTAATTAGTTTTTATGTTACCATTTCCAAACCAAACCCTTGCAGTTCTGGTCATTTTTCCTTCCTCACTAACTCTCATTCCAGAGCAGTTTGCCTCCACCTATCCTTCGTTGTGTTCATGGATGTTGGGACAACCAAAAATTGTCCTGCAGCTGGGCAATGCTTTGGGAGATCAGCACCCAACTCCAAATTGTGGCAAATTTGGGGCTTCCCCTCCTGTGTCTCTGCCTTTTGCTGTGCATGGTCCCAGCAGCCAGGGCTGACATCCAGCTGGGACCTCATGGAAATCAGCAAATCGTGCCTGGAAGGTTTGGGAACATCTGCTCCTGCTTTCCCAACACGAGGAGCAGAAACATGCCTGCATTTTCAGCGTGTGGGCTGCTCTGAACTCCCTGGCTGGAATCGTTTGGGAAGCAGGCACGGAGAGGGAAAACAGGAAACTGAGAGGTTTGCTTGACACAGCTCATGCTTCTGCAGAGTCTGGGATGGAAGGTGGCACCAGCAAGGAATCAATGCATGGGACAGAAGGACACTAAAGGTGTGGGACACGCAGCAAACACAGGAAGAAATGCAGGGGAGGTGATCAGAAAATATATAAAAGATACATAAATAAATACATTTACATCTATACTTATATTTCTATCTATATCTATACCTATATCCATATATTTATATTTATATATAAATCTATCTTGTTTTGTTGCACATTTACACAGATGCATCCTGTCCTTGTTAGGTGACAGCAGATCCCGACCCCCCCGGCTGTCCCCTCCTGGCAGGAGCTGTGCAGAGCCACAGAGGCCCCCCTGAGCCTCCTTTTCTCCAGGCTGAGCCCCTTCCCAGCTCCCTCAGCCTCTCCTGGGGCTCCATTCCCTTCCCCAGCTCTGTTAAACACTGCCCACTCTCCCAGGCTGGAGTGAAAGTGCTGCTTGTTACAAACTGCAGTAATTTCTCTAAATTTTGGCAGAATTTTGGTCCCAGCTCTAAGAATTCCATCTCTGGGCTGTCCCTGCCTGGCCTGCCAAGGTCAACAGAGCCTTTTTTAAACACAGGAGCCTACGTAAGTGCAAAAGGGGAAAATGAGACTCAGAGCTGAACCTCCCAGGCTGTGGCATCGCCTGGGACCAGCACGGGGGACTCAGCTCCAGGGCCAACTGTGCCAGGTCTGGGGAGGCTGGGAATGAGGGACTGGGAGCAGCCCAACAGGCACAGAGGGAAGTTAAAGAGGTGGAGTACAAAAAGAAATGGAATAAAATCGCTGTTTAACACAGCTGTGCAAGAAATCCTCATCTATCGCGACCAGAGAGGATCTGAAGTGAAACTCAGCACAGGGACTCCTCTGGGATTTTGGAGGGCTGGCACTTGGATCTGCACACTCAAAGAGCTCAAGATAACATTATAAACTATTAATGAAACTTCCAAGAAACACAGGCCTTGGACACTGCAGGGATCCAGGGGCAGCCACAGCTGCTCTGTGCCAGGGCCTGCCACCCTCACAGGGAAGAATTCCTTCCTAATACCAAATCTAAACCTACTCTGTCAGTCTGAGTCCATTCCCTGTGTCCTGTCCCTCCATTCCTTGTCCCCAGTCCCTCTCCAGCTCTCCTGGAGCCCCTTCAGGCCCTGCAAGGGCTCTGAGCTCTCCTGGAGCCTTCTCCTCTCCAGGTGAGCCCCCTCAGCTCTGCCAGCCTGGCTCCAGAGCAGAGGGGCTCCAGCCCTGCAGCAGCTCCAGGGCCTCCTCTGGACTTGCTGTATCCCACACAAAGTCAGGAGCAGCCCCTGGAGTCTGAGATCCCCCAGCCCTGGCAGAGGTTTCCCCTGGGAATCCAAGATCCTCCAGCCCTGGCAGAGGTTTTCCCCGGGAATCTGAGATCCCCCAGCCCTGGCAGAGGTTTTCCCCGGGAATCTGAGATCCCCCAGCCCTGGGAGAGGTTTTCCCTGGGAATCTGAGATCCCCCAGCCCTGGGAGAGGTTTTCCCGGGGATTCTGAGATCCCCCACCCCTGGAAGAGGTTTTCCTGGGAGTCTGAGATCCCCCATCCCTGGCAGAGGTTTTCCCCAGGATCCGTACCAGGTGCGCGGAGCCGTTGTTGGTGACCGAGGGCAGGCTGGCCCAGCGCTCGTTCTCCAGCTCTTCCATCACCTGGTTCATGGCACTCTTGAGCCACGTGTCCACGGACACCCCGATCTGCTTCAGCAGCTCCAGCCGTGCTTCTGCCTTCAGCTTGATGATCTGGGGACACAAACACACGCACAGCTCAGAGCTCCTCAGGCCCCACCTCGCCCCGTGCCTTCTCCTGATCCAGCAGCCATCAGGGTGGCTCCTGGAGCTGCTCCCTGTGGGAATGAGCCCCACTCCTCTGTGAGCCACAGGCAATGGTTTTCTGCAGGCTCACCAGTTGGTGTTTTTTAAATCAACACCTCTGAGTTATGCTCACTCCCAATTCACAACCTTAAGCAGTTCAGTGCAGCTTTCAAGTCCAACGACCCAGTGCTTCCCAAGATTTTTTAAATTAGGAATATCCACAGTGCAGACCCTTCCAGGTGGTGACTAAGCTGGATGTGAAACACAAATAAACCTGACAGGATACACACACACACACCAAGCCACCAACTCCCAAGCGAGGCTCTTTTCCACCAGCACGTGCCAGAGATCACAGGAACTCATTTGTTATGGAAGCACAATATGTTAATAATCCCCAAATTAAGGAAGTATCGCACTCCAACAAACAGTTTCAGGATTTTTGTCTTCAGAACAGCATGAAAATGGAGGTTTTCTGACAGCTGGGTTCACTTCAGCATCCTGGCACGCTCGCTGGCTGATGGAGCCAAGGCTTTAACGAATTCATGGCAAAGCACCACCCTGATCCAAATTAGTCCACAGTCTAAACAAGAGGGATGGGAAGAGCAGCGTGAAGAAACTCAGATTTCAGCAAGAGCAGATGTGCATCAAGAAGTGGAGGGCAAATCCAGGGATAAAATTGAGAGTATTTTTGTCTAGACCAGCCAGCCCTTTCAACATCCCACTGCCCTTGCTCATCAGAGGAACAAAAATCAAGTGATTTCCCAAAAATCCTTCAGTGAGTCACTGATGGAGGCAACAACAGAAACCCACTGAACCACCCTGGAATTCCTCCCACATTCCCTTTCACAGATTTGGTCATTTTTAGCAAGTAGCAAAGTTTCATCTCCCTTCTCTCCCTTCCAGCCCTTCCCACAGGGATCTGAAGCACCTCAGTGCAGCATCCTTGACACACCAAGCACACAGCAGCACTGGGAATCCAAGCAAAACCAGCAAAAACAAAATTAGAGGGAAAAATTGGAGGGAAATTCCCTTTCCAGCAGTGGCTGAAGCACAGCAGACTATGCAGAATTTGTGTACAGTGAATTCAAATGCAGAATATGTGTCCAGCGAATTCCAATGCCAAGGGGTGCCAGGTAGATATTTATCTCTGACACAAATCCTTACTCCATACAAAATTTTGTGTTGAGCTGAAGTGATCCAGGTATATTCCTCGTTTTTGACATGCTGCTGCACTTACAGAATCAGAGAATTGTATCTTTCTACTAAGAAAATAAATCAGAAAAGAAATTACTATTAACTTTATTAAGTTGAACCTCTAAAAATGTCTCAATTTTCACTTAACTTCTGAAGGTGACTTTAAACCTGTCTCAATCAAACCACTTTTGAGAGATATTATTTTAAATTCTGCATAGAAGGAATGTGATTTTTAAAGAGTAGGTCAGTTTTAAGAGAGAAATTTATGATGTCAGATGAAACTTGATATGGCTACAGCTGCGTGCACACGCACTCCCCTGTAATCAGGGATGGAGAAAGGAGGATGGGACAACTCTGAGAGGCGTTTCCCATGGGAAAAGCCAAAGCCAGCGAGCCACTTCCTCATGCAAGGGGTCTCCAGGTGAATGATTAACAGTAAATAGTGTTCAGAGGGCTGAGAGAATGAGGAAACATTAATACATTGATGTGCATTCCTTCTCTCTCCTGTTCCTAAACATCCAAGATTTTCAACACACCCACTCCAACCTTGGAGCTGCACAGGGCAGGGAGAACAACCTTGTCAAAGGCAACTTATTCACAGAATCCCAGAATGTCTGGGGTTGGAAGGACCTTAAAATCATCCAGTGCCACCCTCTGCCATGGGCAGGGACACCTTCCATTATCCCAGTGTGCTCCAAGCCCTGTCCAACCCGGCCTTGAATATACAAATACATATATATCAATGTATATATTCACTTGTGGAGTGAAGCAGTTTTCCCCTAACTTGTCTCTACATCCTGACACCCATTTATGAGCACTTTCCCTGTGCCTCCACCTAGGAATTTCTCAGCCCAGTTGTTTTTGTTTACCTCGTTATGCAATTTCCAACTGGGCTGAGTTATGCTACAGCAACAAACGTTGGTCCAGGCTGTTACAAACATCTGCAGTTGCTGTTGGTCCTCGCTCTGCTGCAGTCTGTTTGTACAAATTGCGAGCTAAAACAAACAAGCTGCTCCAAAATCCCTGAGTGCACTTGACAAGAGGTTTTAATCCAATGTATCCAGCAAATCCAATGGAGTTCCCCCTCCCTGTTTACACCCAGGAGCCTTAACAGTCAACAAATGTTTGTTCCAAACCACAAATGTTTTGAGTTTCATTCCACTGCAGACAAGCCATAAAAGTACCAGAAGCATTAGGTCAGGCCTGCACTTGAAAGTTATTTACAAGCTGAAATTATATTTTTACCTAAATAATTATGCTGGTAGACCAGAGTTAACAGCTTCCTACCTGTAGGAAAAATACAAATAAAATACCACTCAGGAGTAGAACTTTATTCTGACACAGGTACACATTTAAGCATGGTTTAGTGATGGCTTTGGCAGTGCTGGGTTGGATTCGATGATCTTGGAGTGCCCTTCCAACCTCAATGACTCTGTGATTCTATAAAGATACAAACATTTCATTCAAACATCACTCCAGCTGAACGAGCTGGGGTTTGATGCTTTCGTTAGGCCAGAAAAAAATGTTAAGTAAGAAGGAAACAGAAGGGCAGTAGTGCTGATTTCACCAGCATCTCACCACACTGTGTCACAAGCTTTTCTGAAAGCCTTGTTCCCTTGAAAGATCACCACATTAAAAACTAAACAAGAGTTTAACCACTGGTTTTCCCTGCCTCCCACTGGAGTCTCCAGGGACACTCGAGCTGCGCCCCTGACTGAGTGACCTCCACTGACAGACTGGAAAATACCTTAAATCAAGTGACCCCTGGCACTCCCAGCAACTCTGGGCACCTCCAGGAAGGCAGCTGAGCTTCCAAAGCCCAGGAATGCTGGAATCCAGCACTGGCTCTGAAATCTGGGTGCTGCCCAAACTTCATTGTTAGGAAATCCCACTGCAGGACAAACATTTTCCTATGTAACAGTGAAATTGCTGTTTACAGCCACCAATTACTGGTTAATAGCTCAGGACTGGGGTATTTTTACACTGCTTAAAAAACCATCAGCCACCCACAAAATGTACAAACTCTTCTGGGGGGTTCCTCCTTCTCTGAGCTGTTCTTTCTGCTGGGAGGATCTAAGAAGATGAAAGAAAAAACCACCCAAGTTTTAGAAAATATAAACACTGTTATCTATTGCTCACATACCTGACGTTGCTCCACATGGGAGATGCAATAGTTTTGTTTATTTACTGTTCCACTCTTAATTAAGCAATGGTTTTTTTGACCCACAGCTTACTCAAGATGAAGATACACAACTGCTCTGCAAGGCGTGGAAATGAAAGCCAGCAGGAACATTACAGAGCTGTTCCCATTCCCAGGAGAGAAAAGGGCTGGAAAGAAACCCAGACTTCCTTCACATCCCACAGACTCCCCTAATCCAAGTCCTACAAAGCCATTTATAAAGGTGTCAGGATGAAAACCACATAGAAATGCAGCAAATGTTGCCCCTTCAATATTCTGGTTTAGGTTTTTGTTAAAGCCAGTTTTAAATGGATTTTCCTGAAAGCAGAGTTGCTTTACCTGTCATGGCTTTTCAAGGTACAGAACAAACCCTGTGCCATGCCCAGATTTTTTTTTCCTGAAGAATTCAGAATTATTTATTTTACACAAAAGTTGCACTTAGGAGTTTGGTCAGATACTAAAATCAGATTAAATCAGGATTATGGGGAGACCCAAACCATCTTCTGTGAGAAATGTTTTATTCCACTGCAGTATTTTTTCAGTGGCAAGAAAAAAATCATACAGGAATCATTTAGGGTGGAAAATCCCCCTAAGATCATGGAGTCCAACTGCTCCCCCAGCACTGCCAAGGTCACCACTGCCCATGTCCCCAAGTGGTCGGACACTCTCATCTGGCCAATTCTTTTAGCCAGGAAGAAATCAATGTGGAGAGATTCTAGCAAAACGTTCTGGGAAGACACTATCTTTATTTCTGTTCCCATTTAGAAACAGTTTTTGTTGAAATTCTAGGCTTTTTAATTGAAAAAGATATTAAAATGAAACAGCATTAAAATGAAATCATTCTCTTCAGGAAAAGTTAAATTTTGGGGCACTGGAATTATGATACAGTCATAGGCATGACTATAAATCAATTTGATTTATAATTAAATAGAATGCTCTGAACTTCTCAAAACCCAAAGTGAGTCTTATTCCATGCAGTTCAGTTTTAAATCACAGCCCCATCACTGTGTTTAAGTAGGGGTGTACGAGGAAATGAACGAAAAAATTCAACTTGCACTGCTTCGCTGGGGTCTGGGGTGGAAACCCCAAAGCTGTGGCAAAACCACCTTAACCAAAAAGAGAAATCCTGTCCAACACAACCCACCTAAAACCTGGATCCTTTTTCTGCACCAGCTGGGGAATTAGCTCATAAATTATATTTTCCACCACAACACTGAGTGAGTTTCTTTTCTAGGTGGGAGGCTGGGCTGGAGGTTTGTACAGTTATTCCAGGAGTTCATTTATATGCTAAATAATCTGCATGGACTGAAATCCAATGTGAAGAAAGCAGGAAATGAGGCACTGGCACAGGTAACACCTCTCCCAAGGCAATTCCAAGGCTGAGGAAACAGAGGGGAAGCTATTCCTGGAGAAGAATCCACCTGCACAGCTCCAACCCAACCAGCAGATGGGTTTTTCCCAAGCTCAGGCACATAAAACATTAAAGATCCCTAAGTATGGAATTTGTAGGGTTTGAGAAGTGGCTCTCAAGCTGTTGGGAACGGGGTTTGAATGGACATCACCCAAATTCTGCAAGGAAATAAGTGTCTGTAAAACCCATGCAAACATTTATTATCAGGTTTCTCTGAGGTCCTGGGGTGAACACTGGCTCTTCATAGAGTGAAAAATGTTATGGACATTTCAGAGGCAAACCACTCAGTAAGATTTAGGCAGAGGCTAGATTAGAGACACCCCAAAGCCCATCACGCAGAAAATCATCCCATCCCACCCCTGCCATCTCAGGGACACCTTCCACTGTCCCAGGCTGCTCCAAGCCCTGTCCAGCCTGGCCTTGGGCACTGCCAGGGATCCAGGGGCAGCCACAGCTTCTCTGGGCACCCTGTGCCAGGGCCTGCCCACCCTCACAGCCAGGAATTCCTTCCCAAAATCCCATCCAACCCTGCCCTGTGGCAGTGGGAAGCCATTCCCCTTGTCCTGGCACTACCCACCATGTAAAAAGTCACTCTCCCCCTCACTAAACTGCTTTCCACCAAGAGAGGTTGAAATTCCTGCTCTGTGGATGTCACTGGGATGTTTCCAGGCCAGTCCTCCATCTGCTGACCTGGAAAGACCAACAACTCCTCCACATCTCCTGCAGGGAAGGCACCTGGTTCCTGCACTGCTCTCCCAGCCTTTGCTTCCTGAGCTCAACCAGAGACAGCGGCGAGTGGCATTTTACAAATTCACCTTTTTGGATTAGGAGCCTTATTCCCTGGAAGTGCTCCAGGCCAGGCTGGACAAGGCTTGGAGCAACCTGGTCTAGTTTAAGGTGTCCCTGTCCATGGCAGGAGTTGGGACTAAATGATCCTGAAGGTCCCTTGCCACCCAAACCATGCTGTGATTCTGCGACTCCATTTCATTTCTTTTCCTGAAGCATAAGGAATTTGCTTTGTTCCCACTGTGACACAACCCAGCAATAAATATCCACAGCCAAATAAAATACAGGGAGAAGGAGAAACCAGCCCCCCAAGTAGAATTAAAAATGGCCCTACACCTCTGAGCTGATCAAACTGAGTGAACAGCACCGCAATGAGCCTTAACCAGATCTAATCTGGTACAAACACCCTCTGGAGAGCTGTAGGATCCTGATGAGGAGACAAAATACATCCCCCTGTAATTAAGTGGGAATAGGATTAATTGCTGTGGAGGCCCAAAGGGCTGAGAGCAAATGGGAAACCTCCCACCATCCTGGAGGAGAATTTTGTCAGACAAGAAGGACACGGAGGGGCTGAAGCGTGTCCAGGGCAGGGAACAGAGCTGGGGAAGGGGCTGGAGAATTCCAGGGGCTCAGCCTGGAGAAACGGAGGCTCAGGGGGGCCCTTGTGGCTCTGCACAACTCCTGCCAGGAGGGGACAGCCAGGGGGGTCAGGCTCTGCTCCCAGTACATTTCTGTCTCCAGTCATTGAAAGATAAAGGGATTCAGGCAGAGGGAAAATGGAAAGCTCAATTCCTTCCTTCCTTCCTGCTGCTACAGAAATCAAAGCTGGAAACACAGAACTTCTACTTCAATTACCTGAATTGGGTGAGTGAGTACAGAGGAGCTCCAAGAACAGTTTCTTTTCACAAATAATCAGTTTTCAATACCAATTTCCAAATTTTTAATTGATCTCCTTTACAGCTGATGCCTGAATTGTGGCACTTTCAATTTGAAGGAGCCCCTTGTGCTCTCAGGGCTTGACTTTATCAAAATGGTTCAATGCTGCTGGGACAAGGATGGAATCCCTCTGGATCTAAACCTCACAGTGTGTCATTAACTGCAGTCCATTTTACTTCTCTGCCAGTACCAGAGGTATTATCACTCAAATTCTAACATTATTTTAACATTTCCTTTAAAAACAAGCAATCAAACAAAACAAAAAACCCTCCTCCTTCAACAAACCCCACATTTTCCAATTTTAACACAGAAATGTGTGTTCTGGTTATCAGCTACAGTCACATCTGCCACCTATCACCTGCACAGCAGCACTCTGCTGGAAATCCTAATTTTCCCCAACTCTAATCAAGGAGTTTGCTCCCTGAAAACATCACAAGGAAAAATAGCTGTTATCCCAGGGAGAGAAAAGATCAGAAATAACCCACTGAGCTGTCGATGCGGCAATCTGAGGCTTTAGATTCATCATGCAGGAGACAAAAACTTGGCATTCTCCAACATTCACTAATCCTGAGCACATTTTTACTCAATTCCTTTGCTGTACTTTCCAATTACACCTGTTTCCACATCCCTGTACTTGTTAAATCCAGTTATCCATATGGAACAGCTCCTCAGCTCCTCCCAGGGCTTAGATTTCCCTGGATTCAGGGTCCCCAAGGAAGAGGGCAGTGAGATGAGCACTTCTATACCCAATACACCCCAGAAAAAGAACTGTTTACCAATAAAATCCTCCCTAACCAAACCAGAAAAATTAATCTCAACGTGTTTGTGAAGTTGTCTTCCCCTTCAGGAATGACCAGGACAGAAAAGATGGGAGAAAGTGGATTTGCAAAGGAAAAAGAATGAGGCAAGAAACCAAAATGGGACAGAACAGGCAGAAAAATTTCCATAAAAATAACAAGCATTTCAAGAGAAAAATAAAATAAAAAATCAAATCTCTGTGTCATCCTCACACACCTTCAGATGTGACAGCAGAACAAACTCCACAGCCTCCCTACAGCCTCAATAACTTTTTGCACAAATACCACTCCCCAGCCCAACCCTCAGTAATTCCAACTCAATTAGTTGCACTTAAATATGCAGGAATGTTTGGTTTTCACACACTGGAAGGAATTATAATTGCATTCCCAAAGAACAGGTTTTACCTCAAAGCTTAGGTTGTTCTTCTCCAGGATTTTATGAGTGCAAAAATCTCTTGTCTAATTTGTGGTCTCGAGCTCAGCTTAGAGGAGTGGGACCCACAGGGCTAAAAGAAAAAGCCATTCCCAAGTGGAAATAAAATCTCCCTAATTTCACTTACTGGCTTATCTGAAAAAAATAAACAGTGCTACACTATGAACAGCTTTGGTGGCAATACAGAAAAGTCCCACAAAGTCCAAAAGCTCAGGGATAACTTCATGTCTTTAAAATATGCAGCAGAAGAGAAAGAAGCTGGTATCCTCTAGTATTTGGCACTGGCAGCATATTCCCTTGTAAAACAGGCACGAGTTAAATGTTAGAAAGATAAGGGATGGTTTACCTCCAACACTCTGGAAAATCAGGAAAATACACTATTTGTCTATATTAGCTAAAACACGTGTCTTGGAGAAAATAAAATATAAAACTTCCACTTCTTGGCACTCTCCCTCTCTCCTAAGTCACATAAGTTCCAGACTGATTTAATTTGTACCGTTTGTAATATTTTTCTGCAACAACTTTCTCTCTGGCAACTTCCTATCCCGATTTTATTTCTTGTTGCTACTTTTATCCTTGCAGATTTAATCATTAACTATGTATGTACATACACAAGTATTTTGGAGTATGGTCTGTTGGAAATAACTTACTCAAAACAGGTTTTTAAACCACTTTCTTTAAAAAAAAACATACCCTGCATTTGCTTTAAAAAGAGAGCCTGATAGTTCTCCTGCCAGGAGGAGGAATAATTTTGCTCTGTATTTTCTAACCCCTTCACCTGTAAATCACATTCCTAATTACTTCATGTACTCTGAGGTATGAGAAGCACTTCTCTGAAACAATTAGGTTTCTTCTACAGTTTTAATTAAGCAACCCACTCATCCAAAACCCAGCAATCAGATCCTGCTGCCTGCAATGGGGTTTTTCATTGAGAACAGTTCACTTTTACCAACCCAACACTGGCAGCCAAATAAGAAGTTTATTTCTTCATGAGTCTTAACCCACAACAGGTCTCAAAAAATCTCTGTACCGCTTTTAAAAGCACCTCACAGTAAAATCAGAGACACAAGGATTTTTTCCAATGTTTTCCCATCAACAGTCAGATTTAGTTTGTATGTCAAAACCCATTGCAACAGCACGTGGCAGCTGCTTCTAGAAACCAAAAATATGAAGACAGAGATAAAATCACCATTTTCTGGTATTAATTCCTTCAAGCAGTAAAACAATGTGAAAACAATGAGACTGTTTTTCAATCTGTTTCAGATAAAGCCCCTAAATATAGAGATTCTTGAACTTTGACAGTGAAAACACAGCAAGAGGACTCACTCTTCATCACAAGATGTTTTTAATATCACTCTTCTGATCTGGAGTTTCATGAAGTTCATTCAGTGACTTGACAAATACCAAATGAAGAAAAAAATCATCTTAAAATTCCCTGGGTTTTGATGCTAAAAACACTCATTTCCACCAACCAAATGAAGCTGTAACAAAGGTCTACCTGTGGGAAGGAAGTGAAAATGCCAACAGAATTCCCTTTGTACCTCAGCCTTGCGAATGCTCTCCCTGGCTTCGTCTATTTTCTGCTCCAGCTCCGCTCGGCTTTGCTCGGACATCACGGGCCCGTGGCACTCCAGCTCTTCCAGGGTCTGCCAGGAACAAGGAAACACACACAGGTGCAGCAAATGCTAAAGCCAGGTATTTGTGACAATCAGTTACAGTCTGGATGATGAGGTTGGCTGACAAAGGTCCATCCCAGGAAATAAAAGGTGGCGACTCTAACGCTGCCCTCTGGCCATTCCCTGTGTCCTGTCCCTCCATCCCTTGTTCCCAGGCCTTCTCCAGCTGTCTTGGAGCTCCTTTAGGCACTGGAAGGGGCTCTGAGGTCTCCCTGGAGCCTTCCCAGGCATGTCAGAGCATTCTGGATGTTGTTTTTCTCCAGGTGATGCTGTGCTCAGGGGTTGGAATTGTACAGATGACTGGGAAACTGGGCAGGGTGTGGTGAAAGCACAGCAGATTCCTTCACGGCTGGATTTTTTGGAGGAAGAGCAAGGAACTTTCGTCTTTATTCTCCCTCCTAAAAGACACATTCAACACATTCCAAAATCCAGCTGCCTGATGCCCAAACACAACCCTTGGCTCTTCAGAGCTGAGCCACAGACACAGATATAAATTTAACGATTCACATCTAACTTTACGTCTTCGCGTCAGATTTAACGGCAAATTCCTCAGGGATTTTCCTGCTGTGGAAATGACTTTTGACAGCCACACGACTTTTGACAGGCCCCAGGTAACCCCTTGCTGCTGGCAGCAGCTCCTGTGCCAAGGGATGTGCTTGTCCCAGCCCTACCCTCTGGCTGTGCACGATGTTCTTGTGCTCGCGGGCCACGCGCGTCGCCCATTTCCGCGCCTCCTTGTTCAGGCTGTGCTCCTCGGTCGTCCCCGTCTCCGATTCCAGCTGCCGGCTCTGCAACGGGCAACAAGGGGGGAGTTAGGATGGCCCAGAGCCCGGGCTACCTCTGTGTTTGCCTGCAGGGTCACTCTGTGTTACATTCATCAGCCTGGGGGCTTGTTTCTTAGGGAATAAGGAAGGTGTGACAAGAACTTTCTGGTGAACTTCGGGATGGGACTTCGGGTTGTGGGAAGGCAACTCCAAAAGCCGAAAGTTCACAAGAATTCAATTCCCAAAGTAAACAGGCATTATAGGGAGCAAAGAATGGTTTGGGATGGAAGGGACTTTAAAAGCCCATCCAGTGCCACCCCCTGCCATGGGTAGGGACACCTTCCACTGTCCCAAGATGCTCCAAGCCCTGTTCAACCTGGCCTTGGACAGTGCCACAGCTTCCTTGGGAAACCTGTGCCAGGGCATCCTCATGGGGAACAATTCCTTCCTAAAGATGAAAGGTTTAATGTGACCAAGGGGCTCATTCTTTGTAAACTGTGATCAAACCACAAAGCCATAAAGTATTTTAGTACAGCACAGCAGTTTCTGTCCAAAAATGTTTGTGTCTGCAAAACAAGGACTGAAATTTCCAATCACATTTTTGGTATTGTTCCATCTTACTCCTGCTTTTGTTGTGTTGGTGACAAAAAGTAAAATTGTCCCCCTCAAGAAGTTCCAACTAAAGCAAGATGAAATAGTTCTCTGCTGTCTACAGGCTGAACAGAACAGAAACATTTCCCAGCACGGAATTACTGAAATCACTGCCAATCTTTCCATCATTTCCATTTGTAACAGAGTCACAGAATCATCTTCCATCTTTGAAGATATCCAAAAGTCACCTGGATATAGTCCTGGACAACCAGCTCTGGACCTGACAACCTCCAGAGATCCCTTCCAATCTCAACCAGTCCCTGTGATTTTTTTCCTGATCCAGTCACTGCAATCCACAACTCCCCTGCACTCCTTTTTATCCCAAGTCCTGACCTAATCCTGCCCAGCCTTTGAGATCAATCAAAAAAAATCCCTTATAAACTGACTCAAGAAGAGAGAATACACACAGAGCTGTTGAAGTGTGAAAGAAATGCCTGTGTCACAAATTTCTCACTCTGTATGCTTCAAATGACACCATTTTTCTTCATCAGGTGGAGTCTGAAAGTAGAGGAAAAGCCCAGAAGGATGGAAAAGTTGTTTAGGCAGGAGAAATCCAAGGTTAGCCATCAGGAAAGGATAAGATAGCAGAAAGACAAGGAATTATTTTCAGGCTAGCTGGGAAGCCTCCAGCTGTTGCAGAAGAAGAGANTCCTAATTACTTCATGTACTCTGAGGTATGAGAAGCACTTCTCTGAAACAATTAGGTTTCTTCTACAGTTTTAATTAAGCAACCCACTCATCCAAAACCCAGCAATCAGATCCTGCTGCCTGCAATGGGGTTTTTCATTGAGAACAGTTCACTTTTACCAACCCAACACTGGCAGCCAAATAAGAAGTTTATTTCTTCATGAGTCTTAACCCACAACAGGTCTCAAAAAATCTCTGTACCGCTTTTAAAAGCACCTCACAGTAAAATCAGAGACACAAGGATTTTTTCCAATGTTTTCCCATCAACAGTCAGATTTAGCTTGTGTGTCAAAACCCACTGCAACAGCACGTGGCAGTTGCTTCTAGAAACCAAAAATATGAAGACAGAGATAAAATCACCATTTTCTGGTATTAATTCCTTCAAGCAGTAAAACAATGTGAAAACAATGAGACTATTTTTCAATCTGTTTCAGATAAAGCCCCTAAATATAGAGATTCTTGAACTTTGACAGTGAAAACACAGCAAGAGGACTCACTCTTCATCACAAGATGTTTTTAATATCACCCTTCTGATCTGGAGTTTCATGAAGTTCATTCAGTGACTTGACAAATACCAAATGAAGAAAAAAATCATCTTAAAATTCCCTGGGTTTTGATGCTAAAAACACTCATTTCCACCAACCAAATGAAGCTGTAACAAAGGTCTACCTGTGGGAAGGAAGTGAAAATGCCAACAGAATTCCCTTTGTACCTCAGCCTTGCGAATGCTCTCCCTGGCTTCGTCTATTTTCTGCTCCAGCTCCGCTCGGCTTTGCTCGGACATCACGGGCCCGTGGCACTCCAGCTCTTCCAGGGTCTGCCAGGAACAAGGAAACACACACAGGTGCAGCAAATGCTAAAGCCAGGTATTTGTGACAATCAGTTACAGTCTGGATGATGAGGTTGGCTGACAAAGGTCCATCCCAGGAAATAAAAGGTGGCGACTCTAACGCTGCCCTCTGGCCATTCCCTGTGTCCTGTCCCTCCATCCCTTGTTCCCAGCCCTTCTCCAGCTGTCTTGGAGCTCCTTTAGGCACTGGAAGGGGCTCTGAGGTCTCCCTGGAGCCTTCCCAGGCATGTCAGAGCATTCTGGATGTTGTTTTTCTCCAGGTGATGCTGTGCTCAGGGGTTGGAATTGTACAGATGACTGGGAAACTGGGCAGGGTGTGGTGAAAGCACAGCAGATTCCTTCACGGCTGGATTTTTTGGAGGAAGAGCAAGGAACTTTCGTCTTTATTCTCCCTCCTAAAAGACACATTCAACACATTCCAAAATCCAGCTGCCTGATGCCCAAACACAACCCTTGGCTCTTCAGAGCTGAGCCACAGACACAGATATAAATTTAACGATTCACATCTAACTTTACGTCTTCGCGTCAGATTTAACGGCAAATTCCTCAGGGATTTTCCTGCTGTGGAAATGACTTTTGACAGCCACACAACTTTTGACAGGCCCCAGGTAACCCCTTGCTGCTGGCAGCAGCTCCTGTGCCAAGGGATGTGCTTGTCCCAGCCCTACCCTCTGGCTGTGCACGATGTTCTTGTGCTCGCGGGCCACGCGTGTCGCCCATTTCCGCGCCTCCTTGTTCAGGCTGTGCTCCTCGGTCGTCCCCGTCTCCGATTCCAGCTGCCGGCTCTGCAACGGGCAACAAGGGGGGAGTTAGGATGGCCCAGAGCCCGGGCTACCTCTGTGTTTGCCTGCAGGGTCACTCTGTGTTACATTCATCAGCCTGGGGGCTTGTTTCTTAGGGAATAAGGAAGGTGTGACAAGAACTTTCTGGTGAACTTCGGGATGGGACTTCGGGTTGTGGGAAGGCAACTCCAAAAGCCGAAAGTTCACAAGAATTCAATTCCCAAAGTAAACAGGCATTATAGGGAGCAAAGAATGGTTTGGGATGGAAGGGACTTTAAAAGCCCATCCAGTGCCACCCCCTGCCATGGGTAGGGACACCTTCCACTGTCCCAAGATGCTCCAAGCCCTGTTCAACCTGGCCTTGGACAGTGCCACAGCTTCCTTGGGAAACCTGTGCCAGGGCATCCTCATGGGGAACAATTCCTTCCTAAAGATGAAAGGTTTAATGTGACCAAGGGGCTCATTCTTTGTAAACTGTGATCAAACCACAAAGCCATAAAGTATTTTAGTACAGCACAGCAGTTTCTGTCCAAAAATGTTTGTGTCTGCAAAACAAGGACTGAAATTTCCAATCACATTTTTGGTATTGTTCCATCTTACTCCTGCTTTTGTTGTGTTGGTGACAAAAAGTAAAATTGTCCCCCTCAAGAAGTTCCAACTAAAGCAAGATGAAATAGTTCTCTGCTGTCTACAGGCTGAACAGAACAGAAACATTTCCCAGCACGGAATTACTGAAATCACTGCAAATCTTTCCATCATTTCCATTTGTAACAGAGTCACAGAATCATCTTCCATCTTTGAAGATATCCAAAAGTCACCTGGATATAGTCCTGGACAACCAGCTCTGGACCTGACAACCTCCAGAGATCCCTTCCAATCTCAACCAGTCCCTGTGATTTTTTTCCTGATCCAGTCACTGCAATCCACAACTCCCCTGCACTCCTTTTTATCCCAAGTCCTGACCTAATCCTGCCCAGCCTTTGAGATCAATCAAAAAAAATCCCTTATAAACTGACTCAAGAAGAGAGAATACACACAGAGCTGTTGAAGTGTGAAAGAAATGCCTGTGTCACAAATTTCTCACTCTGTATGCTTCAAATGACACCATTTTTCTTCATCAGGTGGAGTCTGAAAGTAGAGGAAAAGCCCAGAAGGATGGAAAAGTTGTTTAGGCAGGAGAAATCCAAGGTTAGCCATCAGGAAAGGATAAGATAGCAGAAAGACAAGGAATTATTTTCAGGCTAGCTGGGAAGCCTCCAGCTGTTGCAGAAGAAGAGATGCTGTTACCAGGTATTTCAGCAGGAAAAGTGGAATGATTCATGTCAAGGAAGGATGACAGTTTAATCATCTACACCAGCATTTGGCACAGACTGGGGCAAACCCAAGAGACACCAGGAGGCAAATTGGAGTCATTCTGAAAACAAGATTTTTCTGGCCTTTAGATTCCACTGTCCTCACGGAAGAGACAAAAAATACAAACTTTGGTATTCTGAGTGTCTGAAATGCCAGCCAGGGTTATTTTCTAAGCTCAGGGAATTGTCAGACAAGGTGTGCAGCAGCCCAGAAGAGGAAGAGGAGAGGTACAGGCCAGCACTGGGATTATAAGGTAGGAAGGTGAAGCTTCAGGTGAAGATCTTTTCACCCATCCCCTCAATTTAATCAGTAAATTGGCTTTTATTGAGGTGGAGTTAGAGAATCACATTCATTCATTACTGACTTCTTTAATTACCCCTGTTAAGCTATTCCAATGTAAACTTGAAGAAGACATCACATGGGTTTATTTAGGCATATCCAATCCTTAAGATAACATTTCACCTCAGTTTTTTCCCAGTTTATCATACAGCTTCTTCCACAGCTTCCACCTGAGCCTTAACCTGAGCAGAATCTTTAACATTCCCTCTTCCCTGTGAAACATCTGAGAGTGAACACAGCCCATAAGATATTTTCAGTGTTCCCACTGCTCTTGCTCCTACTCAGCAGCTCATTTTCATATGGAAAGAATCCAGACTTTTCAGTCCCTTGATAATCTTCTCCACTACCCCAAGTGTGATTTTGGGTTTTAGTCTATTTATCAAAAGCATGTGACCAGAAAAATGAATGCAGACTTTGTGGCTACTCTTTAAGGTCTACTAGAAAAAAAAGGAATTTTGCAGGATCAGATTTTTATTAGTTATTTATAAAGCAGTATTGCACCCAGGCAGACCTCACCCTTGCTTAAAGGTCTAAAAATAAAACAAAATAAAAAAGCAGCAATGAAAAGCCTTAATTCTGTACCCTCAGGGAAAGACAGACTGGACAGGAACATCAAGAAAATGAAAACCCAGCTGCCATTAAAATAGCTGAGAAGAAAGGAGCTAAAGCAGATTTATCTGCTGTGGACATTGAAGTCCAAATTGCAGGGAAGAAGGTGGAGAACTGAAGGGTCTGATCCTGATTTACTCCATGAAGCTGAAGTGTTTTCAGGCCTGGAATGCCTACATTTAACCTCTTCCAAAAAGAGAGGGAAACCAAACCCACTGTGCGTAGCCAAGGAATGAAGGGAGAGCCCAAAAACCTGAGCTAAACATAGATGGACACTGTGCTGCTCCCTCAGGGCTTGGATTACAACAAAAACAGTGGCCAGGGCTAAAAATTCCATCAGTAAACCAAACAGAAAGTCCTGCATGGCTCCAAGCAGCTAAAAAGCTTAAGGGCAGCAATGCTGCTTCTTAAATTAACAAAAGCATTCAGGCTGCAGCCAAATGTCACTTCTCCATTTTGGGCTGAAATGTTGGTGCAGGTGCAGGATTTGCCTCCCAAGAGGCCCAAAGTCAGGCTGGATTCTTATTTATCTGGTTCTATCCGGATGCAGATGGCACAGCAAAAAAACCATTGGCTCTCCAGCCTCCAAGTTCCTTATTGTTGTGGCTAAGGCCAAAAAAAGTTCATTTCTAGCAAGGCAAAAATTTATTTTTGGGGAACATTTACTGCATGCAAAACACAGACATAAAGCCCAGCTAAAAAGCAGGCATTTCTGTTAAAGAGGTGAAAACAAGAAGTTTCCATGCCAGTGGTGCAGAGCAAACGCTCTGGGGAGGAGGAAGGAACACACATGACATTTTTCACACAGCTCACTGCTAAACTCAGCACTTCTGAGAAAATCCTGAGCCAACTTTGGGGCTCCTTTCAGTCTCTTATTGCTGAATTCACTGAATTTTAATTTAGCCAGAGTGAGCTGGGGCTGAGTCACATTTCAGTCAATTTCCAACATTTCAAACTGGACGCTGCTTGGCTTTAAAAATGAAGATTTTTTGCATAAAGGGTTTTTTTTTCCCCTCAGAATAACAAAAAAAGACTTAAATCCACTATTATTATTATCACATATATGTTACAATAAGGCTAAATCCAAATCAACCTATTATTGCTGCTTTGTAGAACCATATGCTGCTTTTTCAACTGGAAAATTTATAATATATTACTAATACTGAACAATAACATTGTANCTTTTTTTAAATTAATTTGAATCTTATTTATTTTTACAGGTTTTTATTGTTCTCCCTGAAATTAATCTTGAAATTAAGAGTGCAGAGTATTTCTGTTAATTTACTTCTATTCTCATCCTCATAATTATCCTCATTTGCCTCAGCCCTCACAGCAGCTGCATTCCCAGCCAATTTTTCCAAAAATCTATTAGAACTAGAAAGATGGAAAAACTGCCTTCATTAGGTAACCAAAGGCAAAAAAAAAAAGGACTTTTAAAATCAAGTTTTACCCAGAAAAATTGATTTTGTGGGCGTTTTCAATGCAATATAAACAAATTTGTAGCTCTTAGGTGGCCACTTCTTTCAAGTGCAACTTCTGCTCTCTGATTTTCACTGTTAGGAAATACTCAAGAGCTTTGCTTAAACTGCTTCCTGACTGCTAAAACCCAAAGAATTCTAACTGTGTGCTCTCTAAATTAAAATTAGGTGGTGAAAATCAAAATAAAATCAACTAGGCAGTGAAAATGAGAATAAAATCCGTTAGTCTGGGAGTCAATTCCAGCTCATTATCCCTAAGAGAAAATCAGAAATGATCCTCACATTCCACCTAAGCTAAATCCCCAGTGAATCAAAAACTCTCCTTTTTCTTCAGTATCTATTTCAAATATAAATATCAGATCTCAGGTCTTATTTTAAGCACAACTGGGGTGGGAGGGATTAAATAAAATCAGTTTTAGACGGGCACAAGATGGGTCAAGTCACAGAAGGAAGGCAGAGCTTTGCCCACTCACACCTACTGATCATTTCTTTACCTGAATGGTTGTAATTCTCCTCAAAAAGAATTCAAAATACTGAATAAAACTAAATAATTACATCTTTATAATATATATTTAGCCTCAAAAAGGTTATACTTAAAACCAGTCTGTTCTGGTATTAACAGGTTGATAAAATTAAATAATAACTTTATTTTTTTTTTTAAGATTTAGCTTCAAGAAAGTTATAGTTAAACCCAGTCTGTTCTGGTATTAAATGCACAGACCACTGTAAACATAGAAATATGGGCCCTTTTTTTACTTGTTTATGTAACTTATATAAAATTCCTTTGTAGAAGATGCTGAGAAATTCCAAGATTCACTTCTGAGAGTAAAGGGAAATTCATCTTTATTTTCACAATCTACCCATAAACCAGCCAAGCTACCTGGGGGTAAAACTGCAAACCTTTCCACTGAACTTCCTGAGGTGTTTTTGTGAAAATTAAGAGGGGAAAAAAAAAAATCATTTTCATGTCAAGAAGCTGTGGGAGAAATCAGCAGGGCCACAGCTTTTCCTCACATTCTCTGAGGAAAGAGTGACTAAAAAACAGGAAAAAAACCCCAAAAATGGAATGTCAGCTTTTCAGGGCCCTTCTCTTCCCGTTCCAGGGACACTTTTGTGTCACCTGGCTCCTTTTCTCACGTGATGACCCCAGCTTTTCCAACAGGAAACAGAGAAAAGCTGAGAATTTCCTTTCCCTTCTGCCCCGTTCTCGCGGCTTATCGGCGAGCACAGCGTGTTCTCCACACGCTGCATTTCTGTGGGACTCATAAATATCCTGTTCCTCGTGGCAGGATGGGGGGGATCAAACTGGAGTATCACAGCAGCCTCTGGGGATGGCCAAGATGTGCTGACTGCATTTCCTTGGGAGGATAAAGGTGTTTTAAAAGATTCTTTTCCATTCTCTGCTTTGCTGTCTACAAATCCATGTTGGGAATCCATTTCTGGAGAGGATTAAAGCTTGCTAGGAACTCATCAATCATTTCTTTCTGAGTATTTTTAAAACAAACTATTTCTTTAAGGTTAAGTGGTTTGTTTTAGGGAGTTTTGGAAAACTTTTTTAAAAATAAGAATTTATGTCCATCAAAATGAACCAGGACAATGAAATCATCTAAGTTATTTAGTAACATGAACAACTAATTAAATTCAAGCTCAAACCAATTTTTTTTAGGTAAAGGAAAATACCTGATTGATGCAAAAACATTTTGAAGTGCTTTTCTCTTTGTGGGCATTCAGAAGTGTACATTTTACCTAGAGTAACTGGGATTTTTGGGATCAAAAATCCTGGAAGTTGATGGAAAATGGTTTCATTCCTTCCTTTCTTAGGAACAGACCCTTTTGCAGGCTCTGACCGTGCACATTTGGATCAGTCTGAAAGCAAACTGGGCTGTCCCTGACTCCAGTAGTGCACAGAAATCCTGCTAACAGCTCTTCCCTTATCAAACAGAAATTGGGATGGACCATGGAAAAGTAGAATTTCCAGCAGAATTCACGTCTCTCCATTCAGAGCTCCATATCCATATTGTTCGTAACATTCTTCCTGCCTACAGCACTCACAACTCCATTCCAGTAATATTTAAATACTCTGAATTTTGAGCCCAGTCCCAGTGGATCAGCCTGGAGAGAGCCCACAACTTGTTCTAGGAAAGGGTTAATATTAATAATATTAAACTTTTGATTAGATGCATTTATGACTCTACTTTTTTCTTTCAGTCCTTGGTGTGAAAATGATCATGCACAACCCCCAGAAATTAAAAGCCAACTGAGAAATCTCTGCAAAACATCTAGAAACAGAACAAGTGGCAAAAGAATGCTTGGTAATTGCTCTCCTGCAATTAAATGCTGCTCCATCAATTAGAAAACACCCAATTTCTGACCAATTCAAAAGCCTGAGCAAGAGCCTTCATTCTCTTGTACTTATTGATTAAAGATGGGATTGCCCAGGTAGGATCCTGTTAGCTGAGCAGAATCACATGGGTCATAAAGAAGCAAAACTGAATTATTTTGGGGAAAACTGCTTACTCTAAGCAGCTGAAGATTCAAAAGCTGCAGTGCACTAAGGAAATGCAGGAATTCTGCAGCCCAAGAGGGTTAACCAAGCAAAGGAGTGAGGCAGTGAGACATGAAGGACCCATTCATCACTTCCCAAAAATTCCTGGAGTGAGGCAGCACATGCGGACCCCGTGAGCCCACACAAGTGCAGTGGCACAGAACCCTGGCATTCCTCACACTGAGAAGTTTAATGGGAGTGACTTCCAGCCCTGCTGGCCATGGGGATGGCCCTCTGGAAAAAGAGCCAAATGAAATCAGCAACAGGGCTGCATTTCTCCAGTGCACACTCAGCCTGCAGCTCGCAGACCTTGCCCTCTCACTCAGGAGCAGCCACCAATCACACACAGCACTGTCTTGAGCTGTGAAATTTTAATTCATGCCCCAGCAGATTAGAATATCAATTACAAACCCTGTGCAAGAACACAGGAGAAGTGTGAAGGTGCCCCCCACAAAGAACACCCTTAAATTGATTTTTCCTCCTTGAAGTCTCACTGTGAATAAAGCTTTTTTTTTTTTTCCTTTTCTGTTTTATATATATAGAGACTGTGCATTCTGTTGCCACCTGTACAGAGTGTAAATTCAGCATCCCACATGCACAGGGATAACACCCCAGGTACCTCTGCTATGGTCATTCTCATAGCACTGACAGGTGAGGGCTCAATCTCCACCAGCTGAACTGCATTAAAACTCTGGATGCAGGGAGTGCACAGGGACAAGAACATGGCAGCAAAGGTTAGAGAGGCAGAGCAAAGACTCAGAAAGATTCTGCTCACTGTTACCAAGAACAAGCTAAAATTTATCAGAGAATATCCTGAGTTGGAAGGGACCCATCAGCATTATCCAGTCCAACTCCTGGCCCTGCACAGACACCCCAACAATCCCACCCAAGAGCATTGTCCAAACATTTACTGATGGGAATAACTGACTTTTCCTGGAATAAAACTCAAAATCAGGGAAATACAAAGGAGAGCCAGTCAGAGATGTCAGGGTGACTGGGAAATCACCCTTATGCAAGTCTTGATCTGAATCACTTGAACTGCAGATCAGGACTGCCCAAGTCAGTTCACTCATCAATTCAAGCCAGAAAAAGTTTATATGTTTTAAAGATCCAAACTTATTTTAAACAGCTGCTTCTTAAAATAGCATCAGTAATGTCAATGGGATATCAAGAATCCACTTGAATCACGGTGCTGTTTGGAAATGCACTTACATACTCTGATTCACCCACTTTTAATGTTATTAATGATTGCTTTGGAAGCAACACAGAAACCAAGGTGAGATTTTTGGATAGTATTTTGGAATGCAGTGTTTTAACTGTATTATTTTTAGTAACTCTCTATAAGTATCTCTAAGTATTCCTTGAGCAATTTAGGTGTGTAGGGACACTTTATCTGGCACAGTTGTAACCCAGTATTAGTGAAAATTATGAGAACCTCACCAGCAGGTTAAAAAAGCCAAGACAATTTAGTAGGAATTAGGTTCAAAGCAGTGAAACAGAGGACTGTTAGTCACAATCTGGAAGCCAAAAAAAGCTTCTGCTCTTTTGTGGACGATGTAGAACCTGTTTGATGCTTTCTTTACCATCACCCACCTCCTGCAACCAGGCCACTTTCCCTTTCTTTCCCAAAAATACAGCACGAGGTTAAAGCAGACTGGGATCCCAGTGATTCTCTTCCCCATTTCTAACAATCTGCTTTAAAACAGAGCAAGAGCAAGTAACTGCAGGGATTCACAGGGCTCTTACAGTGTCACTGTCACTGGGCTGGAACTGGAAAGGCTGAGGTTTGTGGAACACGGAGTTCTCCTGTAAGAACAGCTGCAGATTGTAATCCCGCACCACCTGAGGAAAGAAAAAGCTTTATTTACACTCCTTGTTTTGTGAACTGAAAAACAGCTGGACAGCAACACCAGCACGGTTTCCAGCTGAGATTAAACCTGCAGCAGAAGCTTGGGTGCACCAGCAGGGAATTGAGGATCTGGGTTGTTCAGAGGTACTGGCAGGACACACGGGGTGACAAGGACCTAAAATATCCCTGGCATTTACCTACAAAATGGGGAAAAAACACCAACTACTGAATAGACACCCTGTGGTGTCACTGCCACAAATATTTTTCCCTCCTCTTGTGGGTAATTTCCTGTGCACTGCTCTTTCTTGAGATGAAAAGTCTTAATTCGGCAGAAATTATTAGTTGTGGGAGCTGAAAAGATTTATTTGGAACAATGCATCCAAAATCAGTTACAAACTTCATCTCTCTTTATTAAATTGCTTTCAGAGAAAACTCTCCAAGCTTGCATTTTGCTGAAGCAAAACTCCTTCAGCTCCCAAATTTGTTTAATGACAGGTTTCAGGCAGCATGACACAGATCCCTAAACAAACCTCTTATGTCACAATTTACACAGATTTACAAAGAAATACCCAGTGATTGCAAGATGAAAAAATAGGATCACTGCTTGAAGAACTCTTACAGAGCATTCACTGCCTCAATTGATGAAAATGCATCACAATTACATCAATTTATTACCAAACTGGGGGTTTCCATGTACAAAGGAGATAATAAAGATGGTATTTATCCAGAAATAGCAGCATTGTGCATGACCAAGAACTCTGTGCTGTGTGGACAATGGGAAATAAAACTTGTTCTCTAATGCAGCAAAATGTTGATGCTTGTGTTGCTAAAATACTGAACTGTAAAAAATTAATCTCCAGTTAAAGAAAGTAAATAGTCCTCCAGGGCCAATAATACACTCATCTAAAGCAGAAAAGTACATAATTACTGCTCCAATTTGAGCACTTGAACATAAACACACTCAAATGGGGAGAAAACAGACAGGGATTTGCATCACGAATTCCCAGAAATAGAAATTCAGAAAATACTAAAGAAGGAAACATCTGCAGCTTCAGAGGATGCTCAGCACTGATCTGGCATCAAAATAATTTAATTTAAGCAGCTAGTCCATTGAATTGTCCTTTAGATCCATGTGAACACTGACCATAGCACACAGCCCTGGGCCATGCCAAATATGTGGAACTATTTTAACTTCAATTAGGAAAAAAAACCCCAAAATGAGGATGTGAAAATCTCCACAGACGTTTTAATGTGCTTTCCCCACAGAAATCTGACTCCCAAGCAACTCAGTTCAAAGCAGAAAACTCCTTTTTCCAAAGCACTCCTAGGAGATTTCCCCTCAAAGCCACAAGAAGAGGTTAAAAATGAGAACAAATGTTATCAGAACAGGAGGCTCGGGAGAATGTGCAAGCCCAGCACATGAAATCCTGCATTTGCACAAAATATTGGACAACTGATAAAAAGAGAATAAAAAGACTCCAAAGCAACACTGTATCCTTGGGATTAAGCTGCAGCTTTTCCAAATAGATTTCCTGTTATTCAGTAATTAATTCAATGTTCTTGCACAGTTTCTTTCTGAAGTCAATGTCAATTGACAGGTTACAACAGACCTGAAATCAACCATTAAATATATCCCACATGCAGAAACAAGGCACAGCCAGAGATGTACATGAAGAAAATTATTTGCCCTCTTACCAGAAATCTCACAGAAATTTTACTCAAAACAGCAAATGGAATTTCAGAAAATGTTCCAAAGAAAATCAGGGTTTTTTTGAAAGAGATGTGCAAGAAGTGCAAGTCTTGAGTAAGACTGTGTTAAATTGCATTTTGATACAATCACAGCCCCAGATTGGTTTGGGTCAGAAGGAACCTAGAAAACCATTTTATTCCACCCCCTGCCATGGCAGGGACACCTCCCACTGTCCCAGGGTCCTCCAAGCCCTGTCCAGCCTGCCCTTGGGCACTGCCAGGGATCCAGGGGCAGCCACAGCTTCTCTGGCACCCTGTGCCAGGGCCTGCCCACCCTCCCAGCCAGGAATTCCTTCCCAAAATCCCATCCAACCCTACCCCCTTTGGGCTCAGTGTTCCCATTCCAGTGTCAGAGGAATGACAATGGCCACCCCAACCCATTTGGAGTAATAAAATCTCCAAAGCTCCAACCAAAAATGGTAAAACAATGAAAAACCTGCATTTTATACACAAAATCTGGTTTTTAGCTGTTTCCCTCAACCTGCAGCACACGAGGTGACAGCCAGCCTGCCCCATCCAAGGAGCCATCCCTGGCACTTGTGGGAAGCAACCTGTGTCCTTCTAAAGCAAACACAATTTAATTCCATCCTGCAAACAGAAATACAGTTCAGATGGAAGAGCAAAAATATTCCTCCCAATGACCTGAAGTGTCTCTTCTAAGCAGAGCCTGCCAAGCTTGTACTGCAAACTAACAAAGAACAGGTGAAGCATTCAAAACCCCCAATAAATATTTAAAACCTCTGCTTTGATGACAGGTTTATTCTAAATTGCTAACAAATTTATTACATGTTTAACAACTCGAACTGCTTTTGAAAGACATGGATGGGTTTTGCTGGAGAGAAAATGATTTTTCCTGGGTTCTTTTTTTTTGGGCTGATTGCTGCAACCTGGAGCTGTTATGGAAAGAAAGGATAAGCAAAGCCTGTGGAAAAACACACCAGTCAATATATTCAGAGTGAAGCACACGTTTTCAGTAGCAAAGCAACACAAATTTTTGATCTCCATGTTCCTGAAGCACAAGGAGAGAAGCAAATGGAGTTGTAGAAACCAGTTGTAAAAGCCCTGTTCAGACCTGCCAGCTGGATTTACATTTCTGTCCCTTCTCCAGGCTTTGTGCCCATGGAGTAAAGCAGAAACACAACTGACAAACACAGCCTGACTCAGTTATTGTGCAAAATCAGCCAGACCTGGAGCTCTCTGCACCAGCCCGACCTCAGCACACACAAATATCTGAGGAAAGGATTCCTGCTCCAAGGAAATGTTTGGATATGGCACTTTAGAACTGCATCAAAGTCCCAAGCAGGCAGCTCCCTGAGTATTTTGAACACAAAGGATCTGATACAACAGTGAAAAATTAATTATGCAGACATTATACAGAAGCCTGTTTAGCTGAAAGATTCCAAGCCAGCATTTCTGGGGAAGGCACTTGAAGCAGACCTGAATAATACACCCCAAGGTAAATTATTGAAAGTCCTTCTACAACTGAAGAAAAAAATGGTATTTTGATTATTTTTACAGTTGCTGCCAAGTAAATTCAAAGCTGAGGGTGAAGCCCATTTTTCATGCCCTCACTTTAGATGTCTGAAGGTGTGAGATCACTTACTTGGAGGTAAATAAGGAATGTATTAAACAAGCTTTTGCTCCAGATCTCTGTGTGAATGAGCTCTGTTTCTGGGTGGGTGGGTAAGGTAAACGTACAGAGGAGTATTATGACTGCACCAAAGAAGCTTTTTCTGAGCTCAATGGCAATTTTTTTTTTCTTCTTTTAGCCTAGCAGATGAATTATTTAAGTATCAAAATTACCCTGGAAGCAATCACGCCTCTCTCAGTCTGGCTGCTCGACAAAGCAAACAAACCACGTCTGTGACAGGCTTCTCATTTGTTTGCTGTGTTTGCCACTCTTAATTCCAGGGAGAAAACACCCTAATAGTTTGGATTTTAAGCAGTTTCCTGGGGCTTTGCTCCAGATTACACCGTGCAGAACCCTCAGCTGCAATTTCCCCTCCCAAACGTGCAGGGTGAGGAGAAGGGAGCATCTCTGGATGCAAATGCACTCAGGGGAAGGCAGTCTGGCTGCTAGAGGAAAAATTCTCCCCAAGAAAACTGTCTGGTGCCTTTTAACTTAATACCACTCAGGAGTAACCAAAAATAACAACTTTTCAGTTTTGTCATGATTTTGGAAGCAAATCTCAGGCCTGGGGATTTGTCCATGCTGCAAGGATTCAGTTACAAAGCATCATTCAGTTCAAACTTACCCTGCTGGAAGTCTCCAGTAAAAACTGGAATGTGTTCTGTACAGCTTGGCATGTCTCTAGTTCAGTCCTGCTGAATGCCATTAAATAATCCTTAAGGTGATCATATATATTTCCATCAAGAGCCTGCACGAGGGAAAAAATAAAGAAAATCAGGAAAAGCAGAAAGTAGCTCTGTATACAATTTTTCACCCTAGGAGTTGCAAGATGCTCACAGCATTTTTTAAGCAGATCTACACCTGTGAGGAGTGGACAGAAAGAGAAGTGTAAGAAGTACAAGTCTTGAGTAAGACTGTTCAAGTGAAAAGGAACTTGAATTGCAATTTGATACTATGACAGCCCCGGACCCAGAAAATCCCTCACTCCTGGCAGGAGGAAGGACAGCGCTGGGCTCCCATTAGATGGCAGCACACAGCACTGCAACAACACCCCGGCATCTCCAGCCAGCTGTTCCCAGCGCCAGAGCAGCTCTGGAGAAGGGAATGTGCTCAGGGAGATGTCACACAGGCAAGAGGACACCCAGAACTGCCAGGGGGTGCTGCCAAGCAGAGTATTCCTCAGGGAATGGTGCCAGCACACTCAACATCTGCATGGGACACGTCCCCAGCTGTTTGCTCACCAAAACCAGCTGAGCAATAGCTGCCACTTTGTTTTCTTTTGTGCACAGAAATACCAAATGAGTAACACAAATTTATCCCAAATGTAGTAGTGACAGCGAAATTCAAACCCGAAGCTCTGTTGTGAGCAGAGCTGTAAAATCACATCATACAGTGCAGGTTACACAAGTTCTGTGTTAAATATGACTTTGCAATTGACTGACAATGTCATTTAAATATTTAACTCAGGATGTATTTAAATATATGTGATACAGATTTTTAAAATAGGTAATATTTCACAGCTACCTATTTAAACAGTGTATTCACAGAAACTGTGCACACTCCATTCCAACAAACTCAAGAATGTGCTTCTCTAGAAAATGGTATTTGATTATTTAAATAATTTTGAAATTTTGAGGGGGGAGAAAAGAGTGCAATTGTGCAGGACTTAAGGAATGGTTTCTGCCCCTGAAAAATCAAGCCCAACGTTTAAGGTCAGGTGAACAGACAATAAATCAGACACAAATCCTGGAAGTGTTGGACAGGGCTTGGAGCAACCTGGGACAGTGGAAGGTGTTCCTGCCCATTACAGGGGTGGAACTGGATAACCCAAACCATTCCATGGTTTTATGAAATCCCTCAGAAGTTAGGAAAAAGAGATCTTCCTTCTGCAAAGTTTTCCAGCAGCACACAGCCACCTTCAGTGAGGGATGCTCTGAGGAGACAACCAAATTGTGGGACTGGAATTCTCACATCCAAACTCTGATATCCCAAATCCACTTCACACTACACCATTTTCTTCATCCTCCACCTTCCAAGTGTAAAGGGATTTTTAGCAGAGTCAGATTGTTTCCTCCAGCCTTACACATTAAACCTGCCTCAAACTTAATAGTTCTATGGCATCAGGAAGCCAAAAGCAGCAAACCAGTGGCAAACTGGGAACTCCTTCCAAACCAGTGGCAAACTGGGAATTCCTTCCAAACCAGTGGCAAACTGGGAACTCCTTCCAAACCAGTGGCAAACTGGGAACTCCTTCCAAACCAGTGGCAAACTGGGAATTCCTTCCAAACCAGTAGCAAACTGGGAATTCTTTCCAAGCCCCCACACTGTAGCTGGCTCACTCAGGGGTTCGTTCAGGCCAGGCTCAGGGGTCAGCAGCCAGGGCAGCTCCTGGAGCCCTGTCCCAGGAAGGATTTCCCAGCATGGCTGGGGAAGAGCTGTAGGATAACTGCTCCAGGCTCCTGCCAGCAGTGTCAGCTCCACCAAACACTCTGTTACATAGAATTTTAGAAATTTCTTATTTCAAGAGTTATGTAATACTAGCTTAGAGCCAACTGAGAAAACATGAGGAAATTCCAGGCAGCCACACACAGACACAGGTTCAGTTCTTGCCTGTGCTGCTGCGGGCACAGCTCTGCTGGGATTCACCCTGAGCTGCTTCAGGAGGCTCAGTCCCAGGCCAGCACCAGGAGCTGAACATTCCCTGTGCTTTTAGCCCTGAAGGGACGAGCCCTCGGTGCCACAGGAGTGCCAGAGCCACCATCCCAGCGCAAGGGCACTCATTTCCACATCCACAGGCAGCCCCAACAGCAGCTCAGCCCTGTGCTCACAGAGAATACAAATGATGGGTGAAATTGCCAAGACTGCCTGTGCTCTCCTTGGGGGACCACGGGAAGCCTGAAATTCCCCCAAAACGGAACTGTCAAATTTTATCTGTTCCTAAAGCTTTTCAGCTCAAACACCAGGCCTGGAGTGCAACTCTGCTAAGAAACGTAAAGAAATCATTTCAATTTGGCAAAGCAATTCCAAGTGCTCAGTTTGCAAAGCAGCTGTGATTTTTCTCATCCCACGATGCCATAAAAGAGTATTTCACAGCTCCAGATCAAACCCAAATGTTGTTTTTGTGTCAAACCCCACATGAAGGGTTGGTGTTGTTACATTTAAGCTTTAAATGCTGAGCTCTGCCTCGGGTTTTGACACTCTGGGTGCTCTGCAGAGCCAGGTTGGTACTTGTGGGCTGTGATTGATCCCTCTCCAAGATAGATGGCTAAAATAGGTCAGCTGAGAGGCAGGATGCCAAGGGCCTATTCCTCTTCAGTGACCGTAAATAGTGTCCCCACAATTAGCTCACACAGCCACGTCAGGCACACACAGCCCAGCCCCACACGTGTTTATTCCCTCCAGTTACCATCCACCCAGCACTGGGCATTAATCCATGTCCAGCTGCAGCCTGCAGTTCAAGGAATAGTAAAAAAAAATAAATCAGAAAGAGGGAGAAATATTAACTTCATTATTTCCCCCCTCCTTCTGCAATGATGGCAGCTCTGCTGAGATGCCAGCAACTCCCCAGTGTGATATAAAAAATAAAGATATTTAAGAAAGAACATCAGAGCTACGTGTGGCAAAACATTAGGGAGCACACGGGTCTGTCAGCATGTGAGAACTGCATTACAGCCTGGCTCCTTTCATTAATTAAAAGCAGTTTCAATATGATGAAGTCCTTAAACACTGATGAGAGCTGCCAGAACCGAAGTTCTGAAAGTCACTGCAGTATCACACAGGCAGGGCTGAGAAAGCAGCTCCAACACAGGCTAAAAAGCTCCTGTGGCACAGAAAAGGTGACATCCCATCAGCCACAGCATCAGAGAGCTGCCTGGTTCCGGACTGGCAATAATAATGGATTTATCCTTTCTATAAAATGGTAATTATTACATCGAGCTGGATGTGTTCATATTAAAACAAAAGACTTGACTTGCTGAACTGGAGGATATAAATTAACATTCACGTGGGGTTTTATCAGCTGAATCTCATTCACTTACAAACACCCTGACCCAAACCACGGAACATCACAGGTTTTGAGAGGAAAAGTCTTTTCAAAATTTCTCATCACACAACTTGAAGGGGAAACTGGAAAAAAAAAAAGAAAATCAAAAAACCCAACACCCATTATTCCTCTACAATGGCTTTTGTTCTCTTTCTGACTCTCCAGAGAGCACTAAATCACTTACTGTATTACAATCCCACTGAAAAACCTGTCTTTTTGTCAACTTCAAAAGGAAATCAAGGGGCTTAAAAAAAAAAAAACAAATCTGGCATCAAAGCCAAGATAATACGAAGTTAAGTAGCACAAAATTACAATTTCCAAGGATAGAAAAAAGTCACTGTTTTTCCAGAAATCATTTCTTTACAGCAGGATTGCCATACTAAAGGTGCAAAACTACTTGCCCCCGTGTCCAGGCTTGAGAAGCTAAAGGCTGGAACTAGGGCTGAGAAGAGCTGAAGTTGTAAATAAATGCAATGGACACACAGCCAAATTAAAGCCTATTTTTAGAAGAAATCCTATCTATTAACTCAAACCAATAAAATTATATATGGAGGGAATGGGACAAGAACACTGTTCTGATTTCAGCATTCAAGTTTCATGTATAACTTTGAGAGTTTTTCCCAGAAACAAAACTTCAGCCCCAGTTCAGATAATTTTCAGGAGGTTTTTTTTTTGTTTCAAGAGATGATACCAAACATTTTGGGAATTTAGCTTTAATCATTCTACATTCTACGAAAATTCCCTCAAAAGCAAATACGTAAATGAAAGTATTTTAGCTATTTTTAGGACATTTGGTTGCCTTTGGAAGTTGTCACTCATTTAAAACAATGTAGAACAGACCCTGAGTAGAATTTTCATCTTTATTTCTGTGACTGACTTCAAGGTCTCTTCACTAAAACATTTACAGGTCTCAGCCACACTCCAATTAAAAATTACTATTTCGGTATCTTGGAGAAGACAGAGAACAAGCTGAACTACTCTGTATTTTTTATTTTAAAAGCAAGCAGAAATTAAAAATGGAAACTATCTGCTCAACACAACACAGACCAGAGTTGTGTGAAGCCACCAAGGAGAGTTTTCCCTGTTATCCCACTTATTTCTGTAATACTCCTGGTATTCTGTTCATGTTTGTCTTGCACAGAAACTCCTAAAATCTGTGCTGAATCTCTGAGTAATAATTTTACACTTTGAATTCAAGCGTTCAAACTAAACCTCTCATTTAACCACCAGGCACCAAAAGCAGTGCTAGGTTAAAACCCACAATTAAAGGCACACTTGTAAAGCCATGTGGGTTTCCCTGACTAATTCACACCAGCTTCATCTGAATCACCACTGCCTAGAAATAATTTGGTGTTTGCAAACACACATTTATGTTTTTATGCATTTTAAACTCCCTAACCCCACGCTTGTGACAAGAACCATCGTCCTCAAACTGGGGGTGGAATGGGATGATCTTTAAGGTCCCTTCCAACTCAACCCATCCTATGGCTCTGTGAGATTAAATTTTCATTTCAAAACATCCCTCCTTCCCTGAGCTGATGCAACCCAACAGTTTTTGAGGGCTGATTTTGCCACCGAAATCCTTGGCAAAGGCTCCCTAAGCTGCCACCGGAAACAATAGAACTGATGTGGAAGGCAAGGAATTTCCTTACATGGGTGGAGGGAACAGCACAGAATTAGAGCTGACCCTCCCCTGCCTGGGCTGCAGCCTGGAAACAGAAAGATAAGGGAAAGAAATGAACTGAACAAAAATCATTGTGTTTGTGAAGCGGTAACTCTTCTGTGGAGTCCATGGGATTGCATCCCAGTAATGTGACTTGTTTTCCTGTTCAGGAGTCAAGCCCCCAAATCAAAAGGGAGATCTGTATCATAGATTCCACTCTCTATTTTATATTGCTATTTAAATAGTTTTGTATGTGAATATATTTATATTAAAAATGAAAATTGAATTATTTTACCATCCTACTCTCATTTGCATTAACCCCCTGTTTTATCTGTCCCTGATCTGCTTTGCTTTGAAAACCACTTGGAATCCATTAAGAACAGAGACTTGAGTTCTCATCCTTTATTTTCTGTAATATTACTCCAAATGTTTCCTTACTTAAAACTAAAAGCCCAACAATCTGAATTGCAGAACAAACATGCTGAGTGAAGCTTTCTGAGTGCTCGTGCTTGAAACTCCTGCCTCCAATCCATTAAATAAACAGAGTGATCTCATGGATGGCACAGTCTGGGAATCTTCAGCTGAATGATTTTGGATTCCACTGAGGGTTTTAATTTCTACATGTCAGAAAAGATAAAATGAATATTAGAAGGAAAGGTTGGGCTACAGACAATAATAATTTGTCAACAGGTATTCTTAGAATTAAGGCATCAACTTCAATCTTTCTAGGGGGAGAAGTCTCTGTATTTTAGCCCAAACAGAGCAACAAATCTCCTTTTATCTGACAGTGAAAGATAAAGCATTTTAAAAACTCATCTGAAACCCAGAGCAAAGTCAAGAGCCCGGATCAGCTGGATTTGCCACACTCAGCACTATTCAGAGCCATGAAATGGAACAGCACTTCCCAAGGACATGAGGAGAAGAAGGAAGGAAGGTCAGGAAAACCCATCCTTTCTGGGTAACAGCTCCATTCCACAGTCATTTTCCTTTAAAAATGCTGATTCCTGGCATCAGTTTCTCCTAATACACAAGAAAAGCTGCTTATTTTTCCTTTTCAACTCTTCCATCCCTGCAGCATTTGTCTCTGCTGAAAACTCTTCCTCTCCATCAAGACCCTCCAACGTTTAAGTAAATCAAGGCTGTGTTTGTCAACAAAACACAACATCTGTGTCTGAATTCCCAACAAAGCCCAGACCAAAGCTCCAGCACTGTCCCTGAACAACCTGCCTGGAGCACGTGGAGCTGCTGGCATCAGGTCCCGCATTCCCAGAGATCCCACAGCCCTGCCCATGCCCATCATGGATTTCAGGGCTGCAGCCTGACTTCCAAATGACAGGAAGCTGCTCCCAGCCCGCCCTTTGCAGGCTCCCTCTTTGGGAACATTCCTGGCTTTCTGCTGAGTTGTGCAAGCAGAGAAAGCTGCTAAGAAAAGCTGAGGGCAAACTCCAACTCCTCCCTGGATCAAGAGTGAGTGCTGGACTTCCTCAGCCTGCAGGGAGAGAGGAGCACCTAAGTTTCAGCTGTGCAAAATGAGGATTTCAGGTTAACAGAAATTGCATCCAAAGCAATGCAGGGCTAATCTAAGGCTGTAAAATTATCTGTATCTCAGGATAATCTTACACATCCAAAGGCTGTATTGGCAAGTCTGCTTTAGTGGGGTCCAGATGCAACTCACTCTGGAAGTATCCCTACCTAATTCCGTCTGGGAAAATCTGAAATCCAGTGAGACCCTCCACCTGGAGCACTGCATCCAGATCCAGAGTTCTCAGCACAGGAAAAAGATTGACCTGTTATAGCATAGAGGATGCCCACAGGTCTGAGTGAAGAAGGGTTTAAGAGTCCCCACTCAATGATCCTCTCTGACTTCTGCTCCTTGTTGTACTTCCACAGAAAGTAATTTTAAGGAATTTTTAGAACTGTGTCACTGCCCTGTTGCTGTCAGGCAAATTAATTTCTCCTGTTTCTTTCTGTTTTCCCTAAATCCACAGCCTGCATGATCACGTGCTATTCAGCAGTGCATTTGCTCAAACCAGCTCTCAACAGGGAAGCACAAGATATTCCAGGGAAGCGCCCAGCCTGCTGAAGAGCAGAGACACATGAAAATCTGGGAATAAAAGCAGCAGATCAGAAGGTAGGAAGAGAATATACTGACAGGAATAGAAAGTGCCTCTTTCAATCGGCAAGGTTTGATGAAACTTGGAGTTTCCTCTTCTCCCACACCCTGGAGGAGCTCTCACCAGGCAAACAGGGGAACAATGGACCCTGCAAGACCAGAGAGCCCAAAGTTCCTTTCAGCTGGGTGCCCATGAACACACTCTGCACTCTCCCTTACCCCAGAGCTTTGTGTTTTCTGCTGTCAGGAGTTTGGGGCTTGTTTGCAAGTTCTTTGTTTGCTCTCATTAGTCACTTGATGATTGTTCTGCACATCATTTTGTTCCTTTACAATGTCGCCAGGGTCATTGTTTTTACTGACAAAACCTTTGTTGTTGGGGCCTGCAGTCTCCTCTGAGCACAGAAAAACATGGAACAGCCACCAACAGATGCCTGTCACCCCCCCCAAAGCAAGAAAAACATCCCTTTAAAACAAGAATAAGCAAAATGAATGATAATAACAAGATTTGCCTCCACCATCTCATGGCAGTGCCCTGCAGTTGTCACATTTTAGGATGAGGCTCTGGTAGGTGAACACAGGCATGGAAGGAAATCCCTTTATAACTCCTTTAACTGCCACGAGGCTGACAGCAGTGAGAGTTACCTGGTGGAGACAGCACCAAATGAACACTCCAGGGTTAAAGGACAGCTCCACTGAAATCAGTGAGAACACCCTGATGTGAGACTGCTATAAGCACAGAAAACCAGATCTTCAAATTCTACCATGTAAGGCTTAAAAATCCCTGGAAGATAAAGACATATTCTAGGAATATCTAGAAATACATTCCCCAAAAGCATCTCCTGAGACTTCTCAGACCTAGTTTGCTTTATCTTGCACAGCTCTGGAATAAATCCCAAGGGGATTCCACTTTTGACAGGATGAATTTTTAATAAACTGCATCTTTGCTTTTGTACTTCCTCATTCTTGGAGGGAAAAAAAAAAAGTTCTGGCTCAAATCCAACATTTGGAAGGAGGACTTTGTGGCAGAGCTGTCACCATCATGATATCTTTGCTTCTGGAGAGTACAGAGTGCTCTACACTGCCCATGCCAGTAATAACTGGCTTCCTTCACGTGGAAAAATGTGCATTTAAATCCTTCAGCACTTGGACACCATTTCTGCTCTTCAAGGATTCTTCTGCTGACCACAAGATGATCGTCACCATCACAACATGTCTGAGGAACAGCAGTGGGGTGTGTGCTCTGTCTGGGATTTTTAGTTCTTCTTACCCAAAAATAAATTATTTTGCTGCTCAGCTTAACAAATATTTTGATATTTCAACATGATTTGGAAGGTAAGTTAAAGAAATGCACTTTGCTTGAGAACAGGCCAGAGCTGATTATTTTTACCTCCTACAAAACCAAATCTCACACAGAGAACCACCTCTGGGAATTCTTCCTTACAGAATTCCATCCAGATTTACCAGCAAGTCTCCATATGAACTCTCACGGTGGAGGTGAACCATTCCTGACTCAGACACAAAGTTGGATAAATCCAAATCTTTTCTATATTACAACAACACAAACTAAGGGAGAGAAACCTTAAACTGACACAGATGTGCATGTGAAAATGCATTTCATGACAATATTCACAATAAATATTTTCCTTAAAATATCTTCTTAAAACTATTTTCTTAATAGGTTCTTAAAAAAATAAGAAACTAGCATTTTCTTAAAAATACTCGCCTGGCAGATAAAATGCATTAAAAAGGAGTTAAAAAAAATTTTAAAAATCAGATACTGAGCATAAACATTCCTCAGGAGCTTGTGTTTACTCTTTTGCACCCTTGCAGTTTTGTAACCACCTATTTTGCTGGGTTTAGGTTTTAATTCAGTTGATTCAATCTCTGTATTATCATTTTCATTAACTTCTTCAGATAAATCTCTTTAACAAAACCTTTTCTGCCCCAGCACAGGCTGCTGTTCCCAACTGCTCCTTGGATTTATCACTTCCATCTGTTTGCTTTCTCTACGTGGGTTTCAAGTCACCTGTATTCACTGAACAGGCTATTCAAAAGCTGCTCACAGAGTAGGTTCAGGGATGGAAATGTCCCCATATTAAAAATTTCAATAATTTAATCTATTCCCAAGCCTTTCAGGTTCTTATCATGCCAAAGAGATACAACCTGCAGCTTGATGTGGTCCTGCAAATGTAACACTGCTCTGTCTCACCCACAACACCAATGGTTTTGATGGGATATTCAGGCATTTTCCAACTCAAATTACAAATTCAATTAAATTTTATGCTAACATATGAAACAATTAAGCAATACAAAAAGGGCAGAGTGTATCACACAGAGAACCCCCCGATCCTACAAAAGGATTACTCTGCCAGTCATGCTAAAATGCAAGGACCAAACCCAACAAAACTATTTCTAGGAATTTTGGCAATCTACACAAATGTGCTCTTGTAAGGAAAATGGCCCAGAGTCACAGCTCTGTGATTATTTGCAATAATTATGGAGTCACAGAACAATGACAGCAATTATCTCCCACAATAAAGGAAGAAACATGGTGGGGGTAATGCCAAAGGTATGGCAGCTGCAGAGCAGCAAGGAGATTAATCCAGGGTTCCCAAACCCCACTTGGGAATCCTGTGTGCCAATTATGCTTTATTGCTTTTAGGAGTCCACTCTCAATTATCTCCAGGGGAATCACACCAACAATTTATGCCTGCACTCCTTGTAAGCACCAGTGGGTGAGGACAAAGATAATTTGAGACTGAAGTCCATAATTAAAAATATTGTGAAAGGTTTTTCCCTTTCACAAACAGATTCCCCCAGCCCCATCCCAAAGCCTGGCACAGAATCCCCATTCCAAGGACCGAACAAGGACTGATGGAATCACCAGTTGTGCCATATTCTCCAGAAGCTGAGAGGATTTTCTAATCTTCTACTCTTTGATAGGACAGTGATGGGTAACAAAAATCAACAGAAAAATGAACAAAAATGGGATCTAGTGCCGTTAAATCTTTTAATTAAATCACTTCTGAAGTGTGGCCTGATTGGGAATACCTAAATATACTTTGGTCTCCTGACAGTATTTGTTGAACAGAACTGCATTAAAGTTAAGCTCCTTTTCAAACTTATTTCAGCCCTGTAGGATTAACACTCAAACCTTTTTAAAAACCCTTTAATTTCACAGTGCCACTGCTCAGAGGCCCTCCCGACACTGTGTGGGCAGAGCAGAGCAGGAGTCTGAAATCCCACAGGAAGAGACATCCCAAGGACCTGGCAGGGCTGGGATTTCTTTGGTACAAGGCTGCCTTTAGTGCTTAGTCTTTGCTATGAAATAAATTGAGCCTTTCAGCAAAGTTAATTCACTGAATTCTTCGATATCCCCTTTTAAATGAGAAATGGGGCTCCCAGGCCCAGCCAGAGAGAAGGGTCTGTGCTCAGTGGGAATGTTGAGACACCGAATCCAGGGATCTCTACCTGAAGTCACATATGAATATCATAAAAATACACTAAAATAATCCAGCTGAATGAACTGAGACTGAATCCAACTGCATGAACTGCCCAGTGAGAAGAGCAGAGCCTGACAGAAAGTGGATCAGCTATTAAAAAATGTTGAATTATTTGGGTGTACACAGAGCCACATACATCTGTGAACATTTTATGTAGCAAAAAAGGTATTTCTCAGATTTGCCATCTTATTTTTATGCGCTTTTTCTTGGAATTCTGTATTTTTGAAATTTATCTTCTAGTAAACTGAATTCTCATCTGTTAAATTATTATACACAATATATATAAATCTAGTATAGTAAACACTGTACAATTTTATTCATAGGAGCAGTTTAACATTTTGATTTCTGATACTCTTGAGCTTGAACTAGAAACCTGATTTTCAACCATCTCCTGTACCTGGTTTAACACTCCAGCCAAAAGAAGCTTATCCAAGAAAATTCAAGCACCCAAATCCCAGAATACTGTCATAATTCCTCCTAATTTTTTTTTTGTTTTCATTTTGAATCATTTTCAGCTCCCCATGACTTTTATGTGAGATTAAAAGCCTCGAAGCTGAGCACTAAAACTTTCCCAAAGTTTTAAAAATCCATGAGGATTTCTGAAAAGGTCCCCATGGAAGGAAGGGTGCTGCCAGATGCCCTGGACAATGCTGGTGCCACGAGGAAAGTGCATGGAAAAGGTTCTTCCCATTATCCATGAGCAACACTGGGAATATCAGAGAGAGATTAATTCCTTTCATTAGCATTCCAATCCTACAAGCAATTACCTCAGGGCTTTGATAATTTGTAAAACATTATAAAATAATATCCTCCTTCAGCTGGATGACACCATTCCACAAGTCACTCACCAGGAATTAGGGATCTGGGGAAGCCACTGGCAGGGAATGTTTGCTTCCCTCCACACCAAGGGGGTCTGGCCTGGCTGCAAAGCTTTTTCAGCAGAGATGACAACTTGAACAGATGGGAATTTTATTTTTGGGGCTCAAATCTGCAGGTAGGAAGACAAATCACACTGGAGCATTCCCACTCCTCCTCCTCTTCGCATGACTGAGCTTCTGGGCCAGCTTTTCAACCCATTGTCTCCTTAGTAATTTGAGAAAACTAAATAGGAATTTTCAGCTGCAGGAAGGGATTCCAAGGCAAGGAAGTTTTCTAAAGACTGTGCAAAAACCAGAGCTCAAGCAGCTCCTCACCTCCAGCCGTGCCAAAACACCTGCACTGTCTCCAAACAGAGCAGAGCTTTGGAAGCTGAAAGAATAAAGAACCCCTCAAAATTTTGACAGCTGGGCCCTCTGAAACCCTCCAAGATCTGTGAAAAACTCTTCCCAGGTTTCCCTCCCTCTTGGCAAGACAGCTGTAGATTAGAAACCATTTTACCATTTTCCCCATAACGCTTTCTGGGATTTAATTAAACTTCAAATTCAGTGTGACATTTTCCATCTCACACTTACTGGCCTTGTGCTATTTTGGGCCTCATCTCCTTGTCAGAATTCTTCCACTGCTTTCATTAGTGAAGTCACTCAGAAATGTTTTGTCCTGCCACTGAGGACAGAAGATGAGCCACAGAATCACAGGATGGGTTGGTGGGAAGAGACCTTAAAATCATCTCATTCCACCCACTCCTTGGCAGGGACACCTTCCACTGTCCCAGGCTGCTCCAAGTCCTGTCCAGCCTGGCCTTGGGCACTGCCAGGGATCCAGGGGCAGCCACAGCTTCTCTGGGAATCTGTGCCAGGGCCTCACAGGAGGAATTCCTTCCCAATATCCCATCCATCCCTGCCCCCTGCCAGTGGAAGCCATTCCCTGTGTCCTGTCCCTCCATCCCTTGTCCCCAGTCCCTCTCCAGCTCTCCTGGAGCCCCTTTAGCCAATGGAGGGGGCTCTGAGCTCTCCACATTTTCAGTAACTTTTACAGTTAATTTCTCATTTAACAGGACAATTATCAGTTTAGTATTTCATTTAACAGGACAAAACCTGTGCACACACATTCAATTTTAAGAATAATCCACGAGTTTTTCCCCCAGTTTCAATGGAAACACGTTCATTCACTGAAGCATTGTGTGGCTACAAGTAACAGCAGAAAAAAAAAACAAACGCTGAGGAAAAAAGTAACTTTTCCCTGCTTCTTCAATTCTTCCAGTGAATCAGGAGTTGCTACAAACAAAGCCCTCAAGCAAACAAAACCCCGCGAAGGAAGGGATCTGTTTGGGATGCTTTTCTCCGTGAATCCTAGAGCAGGAATGCTGCATGGTTCTGCTTAAAGCGTGGCTGCCCCACCTGCTCCCTCCTGGAGCAGCCCAGGTGCTTCCTGAGCTCCAAGGCTGCTGTCTGGCACAGGGAAGTATTTTGGGAACTGCTCTCATTGTGTTACAGCGTGGCTTTGAAACAAGAAAACAAGATGGCAGTTTCATTTCCTGCTCAGAATGAGCGGGTTTTATGACAGCTGACCAAAATATCTCAAAGCCCCATTCAAATCCCAAACGGTTTCTAAATAAAATCTTTAAATGAAAATTTAAAAAGAAAAAAGAAATAAAAGGGTCTTAGGGTTTCTGCTACCTTCCTCAAACAGATTTCTCCCAGATTCCTTTCAAGTAACTCCTTCCCAATCCTAATCCTTACACTGCCTTCCTGGTGCCCTCTTTCTAGCAGAGGTTTTGATTTTTTTTATTTTGGGGGGTTTTTTTGACTTTCCAGTCACTTTCATTGTTCTACATTCACCTTAAACACCTGATTTCATCCCTGATCATTCTGCCCCTGTGCCCAGGTGAGAGCCCACCTGCAGAGCTGCCCCAGCCCTGGGGACACAGCAGCAGCACCTGGAGCTGCTGGAGAGAGCCCAGAGGAGACCCTGGATGATCAGAGGGCTGGAACCAGGCTGGGAGAGCTGGGGGTGCTCACCTGGAGAGGAGAAGGCTCCAGGAGAGCTCAGAGCCTTTGCAGGGCCTGAAGGGGCTCCAGGAGAGCTGGAGAGGGCCTGGGGACAAGGGAGGGACAGGACAAGGGTGAACGACTTTCCTTTATAAGCATCTGTAAAATCACACTGCACTTTTACAATCAATCCTTTTCTAAGTTATTTCTGTGAAAACACCAAAAGAAATCTCATTGAAAGGTCAGTCATATTATCAAGAAATAATTTATTTCACCATGAAAAATAGTCTTTGTTTTAAGATAATTAAGTTGCCCTGAGTTCTGTATTAGAGTTTGCCATGCTGCTTTTACACTGCCCTGCCCAGCCATGGAGGAATACACACTGAATAAAAATAAATCCCTGAAATAAATGGCCTTCTTTGGGTCAAATGCTTCACCAAGGGATTCGTTTGTGACTGAAACACGAGGTGGGACAAACTGACTGCCACCAGGCCAATGTGACCATCACACTTTCTCATCTTCACAACAGAAATTGCTGTGACTCAGACCCACTCCTGTGCCTCAAGGTCGGATGGAAAGCCTGTGTGATGAGCAATGTGATTTTGCAGGGGCTGAGTGGTGGATTTGAAACTGAAAATACATATTTTATCTATGAAAAATTAAAAATGCAATTGGAAATATAAGAATTGGGGGGCAGAGGGCAGGGTTAGATGGGATATTGGGAAGGAATTGTTCCCTGGGAGGGTGTAAGGCCCTGGCACAGGGTGCCCAGAGAAGCTGTGGCTGCCCCTGGATCCCTGGAAGTGTCCAAGGCCAGGTTGGACAGGGCTTGGAGCAGCCTGGGACAGCGGAAGGTGTCCCTGAGATGGCAGGGGTGACACTGGAGGCACTTTAAGGGCCCTTCCAACCCAAACCATCCATGATTCTATGACATACATACACCACGGTCACTGGTGCAAATATCATTTACTGTTAGGCAAATAAACCTCCCTGGCTTGTGGTTTCGCCAAAACTAACATCAAAAGTTGCATTCCCAGTGCAAATCCTCTTTTCACTTCCCTGCAAACATTAACTCACAGTCAGCTGGAACCCAAGTGCTCCCAACTGGAGTTAGCACATATTCCATGGACTGTGAACACCTAAAATTCCCTAAGGCATCTCTCAAGTATCAGCTGGGAATGTGAGAGATGAGCATTGAAGAAAAACACCAGAAGAGAGACCACAGCTGTGTATTAATGATCTAATCATTTATGTGGAACCTGGAATTCTCTTCCCCCAGGTTTGATGTGCACAACAACACAGAGACAGATGTCCCTGGATGGGAAAACAGCGTGGGATCAGGATCAGCTGCTGTGGGACCCACAATGAGCATCCTCTGGAACACTGGGATCATGTGCTGAGCATGACCTCTGCAGGCACCCCCCTCTGTGGGAATGAGCATGAGAAAGCCAAGCACCCTCATGAACTGCCTGGGAAGGAAAGTTCCTGTGCCCATCTGATGCTGGAGATAATGCCATCCACGGCTGCCTTAACTGGGATTACAAATTATTTGTGGCTTGCAGCTGACAAGGAGCGGAAGTGAAACAATAGTTCTTTCACTTGCACAAGTCCCTTCTGCATTTTTAAGGGAGTTTTACAGGATCTTAAAAGAATTGGTAGCACTGAAATAATAAAAGAGATTTATAGAAGAAAATGGAAATGTCTGGTGACTTCAGAATTACTTTATCTTAATGCTATTTTTTCGTTGAGGGGCAGACTTTCCATTTTAAAAGAAGAATCCCTTCAGTGCTTCTAAATCATTCCAGAAAGTTTGAAACAATACCATGGACGTAAATTGATTTCTTACAGTGGTTAATATTGGTTTTGCTTGTTCCAGAGGCTACAGAAGTATGTGCTGATGCAAATGGTACCCTTTTATTTCCACAGGACACAGCAGTGCTGGGATAACATCCCTGAGCCAATTTAAGACTTCCAGCTACTGTGTCAACTTATTTTTCAATTCAGACAGAGCCACCAGGGGAAAGAACCCTTTGCCACACACATCTTATTAATTTCAGGGCATAAAACAAATTATTAACTGAAAGCCATCAAGTCCTCAGTTTGGGGTCATTTTATAAACACTGCAGCTCCAGCTGAATCTCATTTGTGCAAGTCATGTTTGGAGCCTGCATTTCCATTTGTTTTAAATGATCACTGAAAGTGCATGGGAAAAGTGATGGATGACTATGCTGAAAACAGAGAAGTCAACACAGCTTCACAAAAACTCCCAACCATTCCAACAAATAAAAACCAGGGCTCACCAGAACATGAAGGTTCCAGCACTGCTGGAACTCATGCAGTTACTTCACTTCATTGCAGGAAAAAACCAAAACCAGAAAGCAGAACGTTAAATCCCAAGGAGAACCTCCTTATCAAAAATGCTGTTTTAAGGAAAGATAGAGTAATTCAGGTTTAAAAGGGAGATATTGGTTCAACCTCTGCACTCAGAGCAGGGTCAAGTACACTAGGTTGCTCATTCCTTGGAAGTCAGCCAGATCTCTTCCTCTATCAGAGTCCTTAAAAATAGGCAAGGGTGTGGAAAAGCCACACTTCACCTGTAATTTTATAAATCAACCTCTCAAATTAACAAAGCTCTGCTGTAACTTGTGTTGTTGCTGTCACCCACACCTGAGCAAAGGGCTGTTGCAGGGAAATGATGTAACAACGTTTTTATTCAAACCTGCCAAATCATCACAAGAACTCTGATCAAGAACAAGAGCCAAATTACACAACTCCACTTCCTCGTGTCAAGCTAACTGGAAAGTACAGAAAAAACCAGAAAAGCAGCCTGATAATTACAAGAGGATAAAAGAAACCACCAAACCCACAAAGACAAAGCACCAGCTTTTGACACTGTTCTCCCTCAAACACCAAAGCCCACATGAAATATTTCTTTTTAAAAGAGCTTAGTTCAGAAATACCTGCTGCTACTGCCTGCTACCTTCTCCAGAATTTTTCTGTGCTCATAAAAAAATGCAGCAGCACCTGTAACCTGTTCCTCAGCCCTGCCACAGGGGGCCCAGAGAAGCTGTGGCTGCCCCTGGATCCCTGGAATTGTCCCAGGCCAGGTTGGAGCAGCCTGGGATAGTGGAAGGTGTTGGAACTGGAAGATCTTTACAGTCACTTCTAACCCAACCATTCCATGATTTTGAAATGGAAGTTTTTGTTCCCTCTTTCATTCTCTCTTTAAATAATCTCAGGACTGTTTAAAGTGTCCAGCACACCTGCTTTTCTTTTTTCATGTCAACATTTCCTCACAGTAAGTTGCTGTATAAAGTCATTCTTTGGGGTGGTTCATGAGGGGAACTTACAGAATTAAGAGCACAGCATTAAAAAACAATAAAGTTTCTAAAAGGATGAATATCAAAACAGTCCTGATTTGACTTAGACTTCACCTTAGACCTCCTTCTGACCTCAGTTTAAAGCAAAAACCTAAGCACCAGGCAGACAACTTGTTTTTGAAATGTTTGTGGACTGTACCTCCACGCTCAGGTGATGGCAACTCTTGCTAAGCAGCTTGTCAGGCTGGCAAAGAATAAAACATTGCCAGGCTACATTTAGGCAGTGCTTTGAGGGGTTTTAATTTCACTGCAGAGATTGAAATGGACATAAAGGACAGATAAAAAGAAAGGTAAAAGGATTCAAATCTTTTCTGAACAGAGACCTAGAATGGCTTTGCTCCTTGTTAAGTGGTGTAACTGGAAAACTAGGAAGGCACAGCAGGAACAATTCTTCATCCTACTGAAAAAGCTGGGAAGCATTTTGTATTTTTTAAACAGGCATCCCTGTTTAGTCTGTGATGGCTTTCACAGTTACAAACACAGCAGAGCCAATCACTTTTTCTTCTCTGCATAAAAATGTTGCAAAATAAAGTAACACACTCTGAACCACTGAAAACCAGCAGGAGCTGCGTGCACCAGGAACCCCGGTATGAAAAACCCCTTTTGCTGCCCATCACAGAAAAGGAAACAAGGTCACAAGGTGGATTTGTGATTCATTTGTCACAGGACAGCCCCACAGCAGCATTCCAGAGGCAGACCCAAGGAACAAACCCAGCAGCAGCTTCCTCTTGGGAGCAGCCCAAGGTGCCTGAGCCCGGCACACATCACACTTTCCCAGCAGGCTGCAAATGCCTGCTGCAGGCACAAACCAACACTGTGGCTGCAAAATGCCTCCACCCCTCCCTCCTCCAACACCAGCACAGCCTTCCACTGGATTTTACTGTTGCAAAGCACTGAAGATCCATTCTCCAGGCTGGCTGTGCAAGAACTCCACCTGTCTCTGTTCAGTTCAACTCACACAGGATGCCAGGAGCAACCCTTGATATCCACAAGCAATAAAAACCACTCCATGATTCTATTTTATGCTAAGTAAGACACCTTTTATATGGGAATAAAAGGTAATTTAATGTAAGGAGAAACCAGATGGAGAGGCAGCCACATCAGCTGAGCTTTTAACCCACTATTTATCAATGCAGCCATGCCAGAGCTGAGAGGAAAATCTCAAGTTTTCCAGGAAAGTGAGCACTGTCTGCACATGTAGATGGAGCACAGGGATGGTTTGACAGTGCAGTGCCACAGCTCCAAGCCAAAGGCTGGATGCACCTCATGGCCAGTGTAGGAAATGGAAAGGTAGAAACTTTCACAGATACTGAAAGGTTTGATTTGCAGCCTTGGAAGAAGCTTGGATTGATGTAAAAATAAAAGTACACCGATATTAAGCAAAAAAATTATAAATTTATGTTTCTACAGTTGTAAGTAAGAATATACCTTAGGTAAGAGATTTTATTGAGCAAGATGGTGAAGGGTTTCATAGTAATGTAATTACTACACTAAAGTAATTATCAAAGTAACTAAAATATTTTACAACTAGAGCTAAGTAAGTATTTATTTACTAAAGTAAGTAATGTATAAAGTAAGCTAAGAGTTTAGATGTCATGATAGAATATGTTGGATAAAAGTATCCACAGTGCAATAGAAGTAAAAGTGAAGAAATAAAAAGAGTAAAAGTGACAGGTTAGAAAATAAAATAAACTTTGTGGCAACTGTCTACTGGATTAGAATGTTACATATTGCCTGGTAAGGAAGAAACTTGTCACTATTTTAGAGCTATGGCTGACTGCTCACTCTTTTGAATCTCACAGCCTTGGAGGCTGATCTTTATTTGAGCAATAAATGGTTTTTAGCCCAACCGTGGTGCCATCCCTTCAATTAACACAGTGATAATAATTAGTATGTCCAAGATAATGGGCCAGGGACTGGGTGTGCTCCAGCCAAGCCAGCCCTGGCTCTCAACAAACCAGAGAAAACAGAACCCACACAGCTCCATTCCAATCCTGGAAACAAGAACTCCATGAAAACCAAAACCCATGGAGAAACTCTGTGTGGTGATGCAAACAGCAACAGCCTCTGACACATTTATAAATGTTATATACAGTAATACAGCCAAATATCAGCTGGGAAGTTTTCAGGTGTTTTCTTCTATCTCTGAAGATTTTATCATTTTTGGTAACAACTAGAAAAAACAGGCACTGGCTCCAAAAGCTGAACAGTTTGAGGAGATACTTGATGTGATTTAGAAATGTGGAGAGCCCTGAGCAGTTCAAAGATCAGCTCAAGGGCAGCTAAATGGGGAAACACTCAGAGACAGCACGTGGCACCACAGGAATACCTAAAGACTTACTAATATTGAGATAAAAAGCACTTTTTTAGAATATTAATCACAACACAGTAGCAAAGATGTTTAGTTTAGACACTACAACTGCTTATAGCATGTAAAATACACTAGGTCACACCACCACTCAACCTACTGAAACAGAAACTGTGCTGGAAGGGTGAAACTCCCTTCCACAATCCTCCCTTCCCAGTGATGTCACCTAGAGATCAGAAACATTGGACAGGTGTCTCCTTTTCTTTATCCTTCACTCCTTTTTCCAGTCCCAGCATCTCTTTCAAAAATGGCAATGGCTATTCAGAGTTCTTTATTCTATAGGCAGCAATTGCTCCCCCAAATTACTGCATTTCTCTTTTTAACATTAGTTTCACGTGCTATTTTCTGCCTGGTCAACCAAAACTGGCAAGATCTTGCTCCATTTCTCAGTCATTGTCCATTTGCTTTTACTGAATGACTCTTCACCTTCAATTGGTCACCTCTCTCTCCAGCTCCTTCTCCATTTGTGTTAAATCATTCTGCTAAGTAAAATAATCATTTTTTCTGTACTTTATACGATGTGGTTCCCTCAGGAATTTCAGGTCGAGGAGAAGGACAAACCAGGACCCTGCCAGCAAACCCCATTCCAGATTACAAGCTGCTGTTCCTAATATATTTATTTATATATTTAAGCAGTTCCATACTTCAATTTACATTAGAGCCCCTGGATAAAGAATTGGAGTCCAGTGATGCATTATCCTTGATTTTCCTGAAGATTTTCCCTCTCTCTCTCCTAAAATCTCCAGCAGCCACCTCAATTTGGGACCTTGCTCCAGAGAATGACCCCATTCCCAGGACATCTGGGTGTGTTCTCACAGAGTTTTGCTCATGGCCAGCAGTGCAGAGACCTGAATTTACAGCTCTTCATTAAAAACACACTTTTGTTTACCAGACAAAGAGATTCAAGTGCTATAAATATCTGAGAGATGCAGAAAAATAAACCCTGAGTGTTGTCCCTTCCTTCCAGAGTAATTTGGCTGGATGAAAGCACTTGGGCTTTCAATAAACCACATTTATTTATATCAAAGAATAAGCTGTAAGGTTTTTTCTGTATAAAAAAAAAAGGTTTAGCTTGAGAAAGGCTTGAAAAAAATTACCAAGGCTATTTGCTCATTTTTAAAAATGACTTCAAACATCCTTTTTGTTTGTTTGGTTGTGAACTTATTCAATTCCCCTCTGGAATTGCTCCCAAGTAAGAGCATTAAGTGATGACAGCCAGCCATGCATGTAAGTATGGAATTATCTTATGTAAGCATCAATTAATAATTTTATCTGCACAAGGAAATTCTTTACAAGCATTTCCATGTAGTAAACAATTAGTCAGCACAAATATTCACATTTTACTAACAGAAAAGCACACACAGAGGGAAAAGCAGGAGAATTCCTTTGGTGCTCCCATTTTTTACCTCACTTACCTGCTTTTCATACCAATATATCAATATTTCCCCCCCAAAATGCAAAGGCATGCTGATAATACAGGGATTTGTTATAATTCCATGCTATTTCTCCAACAAAGCAATTCAAAATGCAAATGACAGACTTCTAAGTCAGTTCTTCCTGCCTAGAAATAGTTTGTAAAGAGCAAATTCAAGTAAAGTTTGAAAATGTCAACATGTGAAGTGCAAGCAGATAAAATGTGAAGTAGATGATTTTACAATTCATCTGTAACTCTCGGATTCAAAGACACAGGAATAGTGTACATTTGACTAATTCTAGGGTGATATTTAAGAAAAAACAACTGTGAGCAATCAGATTTGAACTTTTTCAAGTGTGCCATTTCCTCTGAGCTCAAGTAGCTACTCCTGCCTTGACCTGGCAAATTGCCACAGGTGAGAACAAGGATGCTGACTGCTGTTCCCTAAAATTCATAGTTTGGGAGCCAAGATATTTCATAACTCTAGCTCATTAATCACACCATAAAGAAGGGTTCTGATCAGATACAAAATAAAAAGGATTATGGGATATGGTAGTAAAGAAGTAAAAAAATCTCCAGTTTCCTTACAACAGGAAAAGACAGAGCTTAGTTTGACAAACCTGACTCCTTTATCCAAGGGAGTTTTTCAGTCAGGTTTTTTTTAGTCCTTTATCCAAGTGAGTTTTTCAGAAAATAAGTGAATTAAAAAATGAAAAGTGACTGCTCAGTTTCAGGGCCTGAAAGTTGGTTCCAAGTTTTTTGGACACCACTGCAGGCTCCACCTTCCCTCTCATTCGTGGCAGCTCACTGGAAAAGCCAAGGTCCAGGACTTTGGACCCTCACAGATTTTCCCAGCTCCCAGTTGTGATAATTCACCTGTGGGGAGTTTTGGGAGGAACTTGAGATGGGACCTCTGAATTGTTTTTGAGGATGAGGTTTATTTTCTTATCTTTTACATAGGCAGGAAGGGTGAGTTCAGCTCACATCTTCACTGCATGGCTCAGAAGGTCACAAGACCCTCAGTTACAAGACCTTTAAAGGAGTTATTGACCAATAAAACTCTGCCAACAAGGATATTTATGGTTTGACCCAATAATTAAATATTTCATCTTATGGACCCACGCTATAGTGTAAGCTCTTTTAGCCAGTCATGTTATAACACACAAACCTACAGTGCTGCATTCTAATCTCCTGTTTACCTCTGTAACTATTTTTATTTTTTCTCTATCTTAAACTCTAAAACTCTCAACTTTCCTTTGCTTAGCTTAATATGTCTCTGCTTTAAACTATAAATCCACATTCTCACTAAGCTTGGAAGCCTTTTCCAAGGTCTCAGATCAAATCCTGTGTTTAATTCCTGGCTTAGAGGCCCGAAGTTCTGAGAGTTCCTTGCCTTTTGCATGCCAACAGCCAGTGGCAGGCAGGGAGCAGCCCCCTTACCTTCATGATGTTCACCAGGTCTGTTTGATAGTAGCGATCCTGGTGGGCATTGGCAGCTGCCAAGGTGAGCAGGTAATCATTCCTGGCATGGATAGCCTTGGAATTGCACTCGGATCGTCGGGCTTTTAACTGCAACAAGGGAAAACACAGCTCACAAAGGGAAGCTGAATCACCAAGCACACAGGAACAGCAAATTCATTGTGTGGGTATGTGGTAATACAGTGAAAATTTAGGGCACTTCTAGCTTTTAAGTCTTCCGAATGATGAGGGGATTCCTAATGGATTCTTCTCTCCTGCAACTGGAATTTCACATGTGGTCTTCAAAGAAGAGTTTTAACTCTAATTAGAAAAAAAATTCCTTGCATCTATTCCATATATAATTCTATACTCTGCCCAGAGAATGCTCTTAGCTCATCCTTTGTCCCACCAATTTCCCTTCCAAGCTGTCCCTCACCTCTCCACTCCAGACAATTTGGGGCATTTGCCCCACGAAATGAGCAGCAAAATACCAGTTTTATACTCACCTTCACACTTGCCTTCTGCAGGCTTATTCTTGAGTGAAAAAGACTAAGTTTGGACCTGGAACAGAAATAATCAGAAAAAATTGAATTATTGCCTTACACCATTTCTACGAAAGTATTTTTTTGCTGTCTGAAGGATGGTGGTTTAAAAAGTAAGTAAGAAAACAAAATCAAGTCAATAGCTATTTTAGTTTGAATAACACTGCAGGATAAATCTGCTCCAAAACTCCCAAGCTCAAATTTTTGGTTGTTTTTGTGTATGATTGTTTGCTTTCTTCAGGTATTATAGGTAATTTTATTAAAGTTCTTTTCATCATCCCTCAGAAAGACAGAAAAGATCTCTAAGGAAAACATCATTTCATTTCCTGAAAGCAATGCTGAATAACTTCTGAAAACAAAAATTAAAGGGGAAAAAAAAGCAAAAGGGGTGTGGTGAACTCCCATAAGACAAGCCAGACTTCAAACCCAAAACATGTGTTCCTGGTTTTCCTGGAAGGAAGGAAATCACCCTCTTTAGGATGTCAAGGAACAGAAAAAAACCTAGAGCCTCAAAAGTTTATCTTGAAAAATGAAAAACAGTGTCCTGCTGCCTCTCCCCCTCTAAATGGACTGATACCAAATTTGAGATGTGTGGACAGAAAAGAAAGTCAGGAGGCTTTAATATCAAAAAAGTGCCAGCTGACACACTGTCCACAGAAATCGCCAAATTAAACCACCACAAACAAGTTCTAATTTCCTCTCTTGGTGTGCTTTAATAGCTACAAAAATGTATAGAAACAAAATGCAAAGAAAACCTGGCAGAATCTCGTTGAAAGCCAAGTATCAAATACAAAACCCAATACAAATGTGCTTTTTGGGGCTGCAATTATTTCTACATATGCCATTAGAAAAACATACTTGGCCTCAATATCAGCTTTCTCCCGCACCGCCTGAGCCATCTGTTCAGTCTCAAAATATTTCTTTTTGCCTTTAGCTAAATCTTTGACTGTCTCCTGTAGTTCAGCTTGGATCCTTGTCAGCTGGTCCACACACTGAAAAAAAGCATTCAGGAAAGAAAATATTACTTTTTTTTGCATCCAAATAATATTATCATCATGGTTTTGCTGCTTTTGATGGTATTTTATAGGGAAGGATGGAGTCTTCAAGTCGCTCCTGGTCAATTATTCATGCAGGTCTTTTAAAACTGATCAGAACACAAAACCTTCTCTCTTCCCTTTTTTCTGCTGCTGTTTAAACTGCTATGATAACCCACAAATTAAACAGAAAAGTTCTGAAAGCTCTGGATGTGGCAATTAGTTGAAGTCATAGGAATACAACTGGGAAAAATCCAAAGGCAATCTACTGGAAGTGATACCAAAAAAATGATTACTCTTTCCTTCTTTAAAATGTAAAACATGAGGCAAGAGCTGCCACATAAAACACAACACAACAGGAAGAAAAATTATTATATTCAGCAATTCTTCAGACCCCCTGCCAGCTTAAGACAAACCCCAACAAAGTGGGAAAGGATCTGTGCTAAGCAGGATCTAGGTAAGAAAACCAATGTGAATCATCAATGTCTACAATTAAAACTCTCTTTAGAAGAGATTACTACAGATTTTCTTTTACCCAAACTGGATTAAGCACGCAGGATATTGACAGTCCAGTGGATTTCTATTTAATTACAGACCTCACAGGCTGGATGTGCTCAGTGAATGCTCCAGCAGCATCCAGGGGTGAGTTCAAGGAAACCAATTTGAGTCTTTCAAACACCACCCAAAGGTGCCAGCTCTTTTCATATCATCACCACCCCCCTGGCTGCCCTCCAGAACACCTCAGCTTCTTCATTACACTAATTATTAATACATAATTAATGTCACCTCCTTTGGGAGCACCGCAGGACTGACTGGGTGCTGTAATCCAGCAATGTAACATTGACTTCTCCCTGTTCCACTGCTAAAAAATAACACCCAGCCACCTGGAAAAAACAAACTGGCAGCCAACAGGAATTGCTGGTCTTCTCACCACACACTCCTGCTCTCCCTGGAGCTGTCAAACTGCTACAAAGCACAGAAAAATTCCCACTGAAGTCACTGTTTGATGTGTGCAGACCAATAAAGCAGCGGGGTCCAGAGGGTGCATTCCCTAGAGGCTGGTTTGGGGAGTGGTGGAAGGCAGAATTTGGATTTTTGGAGATCTCTATATGCATCAGTGGAAAATGAGGGTAAAAAAAATATCTGTGTATAATGGATGGCTGACAAGGACATAAAAGCCTGTGAAAAGGACCGGGGTTTTGCAACATCAGTGGGGATTCTGATCCCTAAAATCTCCTGCCAGCATCAAAAAATTAAAATATCAAATAACCCCAGTTGTTAAAAAGATCATTTGAGAAGAATTAAATAATCTTGGTTTGCATCCCTGTAGGATAAAAAACTGTCAGGAGACTGGATGCCACTTTAGATGGGTATTCCCATGTAACAAGTATTTTGCTGACTGAATTTTAATTTTGATAAGCTTTTGTCTGAATGGAGGTCAGAACAATTATTTCTCTGTCCATTATTTATCTGTTTGGGAATTCAAAGGGAAGGGTGAGAGGCTGCACTGAGTAAAACAATAAACTGGTTGTATGGAAAATGAATCCTGCCAAGTGGATGATAATACCATGTTATAGGAAAAGCATATCACTGCTGGAATGCTCTGAACCAGAACACTGCCCTGATAATTGTAACAACTTGTTCTGCTGATTCAGAAGTGCAGGAATAAAAGCACTTCTATGACTTTTAAAAATGTAAAGATCCCACTTCTGCTGCTGACTCACGAACACTGAACTATCATCACTTGCAGAAGAATAAAGTACAATTATTTAACAGTTAGAATGCCATAAAATTGCTACAGCGTTGTTTGGAAAGCTTCACATGAAAATAAAATTCCACAGGACAATAAAACAGCATTAATAAAGTTAATTTTTTCCCTCACAAAACAGATACTGCACATGTTTCTAAGAGCAGAATAATTTGTTCAGAAACTGAGAGCTCACATTACATTAACATCTATTTGAATTTGTAACCAAGTATTTTACAAAACACTACTCTAGAACACAGAATCAGGTACATTCTGGGTCTTTGCTGTCACTTTGTAACAAGGACAGCTAAAATGCCTCTTTGGGGATTTTTTTTGTCATTCAAGACACACCTCCCCCTATCCCAGGCTGCTCCAAGCCCCTCCAGCCTGGCCTTGGACACTCCAGAGATTGAACAGCCACAGCTTCTCTGGGCACCCTGTGCCAGGGCCTCACCACCCTCAAAACTGACTTTCAAATGCACCAAGCAATTAAATGAATATCCAGCTCATTGGAAGTACATTATCTTCTCTGCAGGGACAATTCCAGATAATTAATGAGCTAATTAAAGCAGCTTTTGGAGCACTTACTTGTGATGCTGTTACAGGAGGTGGCTGGACAGTCTCCACTCTCCATCCTGGAGATTGCTCAAGCCACTCCCTCATGTTTCAGACGGATCTTTTCTTAAAATCAGAACTTTTTCTAACAAAACCACTTGAAATTGTCACTGCAAACCCAAAGCAATGCAATTTCTACAGCACAGTGTGAGATTTGCTGAGATACATTTGACCAACTGGCATCATATTTTTAGGAGACTCATTTCCAAGCAGTTATAATTTGGGATAACAGCTCAGAATTTTGATCCCTCTCCAACAAGCTGGATAAGAGTGCTATAAGATCAATCTTGTATCTATAAGATGAAGAGTACCTACATATTTTAGAAGTGCAACAATAAAAGATTCCTAAAACCAATTTTTTTCCTCAATAAAAATGACAGTAGTTTAAAGGATCTCTTAAAGCACAAATACCTTCTTCAGCTGCTGCTCCTTAAAGCACCGGACACTCCTGGCTGGTTCAGAAATTAAGTTTTTATAGTTCTCACAAATATTGAGTCGGGACTGGGCCACCTGCATGGTGCCTTCTAAGAGTGATTTCCAAACTGAGTACATGCTCCTGAAAGAATGAAACACAGAGAGGGTGTGGGAAAGAAGAAAGGGAGGCCAGGTGTTCCACTGAAAATTCAGATTTATAGAATCTCCTGAAGTGGAAGGATCCTCCACAAGGATCAGCTCCTGGGCTGGTTTATGTAACTGCAGCACACATTTTTTCAAGGACTGCTTTTAAAACTAAATCTAAAGCACAATCCTTCAGGCTGAACTAGCAAATATCTCCACTTTTAACAAAACTTTTAACGGAAGCTGTACCAAAAATAAAGATTTTCCCGCCTGTTCCTGTCTTGTGATCCAACTCGTTGCCAAACATTTTGGGTTCAGCACTTTGGGATGAGTAGGGAGGGGTTTGGAGAAAATCTCTGGCACTGTGGGATCTCATGGGTGTTATGGGAGTGTTTTATGTACACTTGAGACTGACAATTCAGTTTATTTCTTTCTAAACACACAACCAATGTGAGGGTGCTGAAAGTCCCAACACATATCTGTCAATTTCTTCCTGCTTGAAATAAAACTTGTCGGAACACAAAGAAGACATTAAAACAAAGCATCTGAAAGCAACCAAATATTTAAGAGGTGCTGTTCAAAGGCTTGCAGCAACTGAGTTATTTCTGGTTTCATGTTTTACCCACCTTTCATGTTAATGAAATAAAGTTTTGTAAACAACTGTCTCTTGCTTTGCCTCCTCCCTGCTGTCAGATTTGATCTTCACAAAGAACAGCCTCATAAAATGAGATCTCTTCCTGTCTTTTCCTATGCAGCAATCCACACACTTATCCCTCTAACCTTAAAGTTCTTTACTAAAATCTATATTCAGACACAAGCATTAGTACCCAAAGAGATGCAAATTACAGTTGTCCTGTCAAGCTGTTTTGGTTCTCCCACCTTCCTAAATATTCAAGTCATAAACATCTATTTAAGACTAATCTTAGGAAAACAAAGCTTCTTTTTAAACTGGCAATGCTCTATTACAAAGGAAAAAGAAAAATTAACTACAGAAAAGCAGTGATTCATTGTTAAGTAATTAATGACATGAACTGAAATGATAAATACAGCAATTTTGAGATATCCAACTGGTAAATTACCTGTAATCACTTCGTTCCTCAGCTCTTATTCCAAGCCAGTCCTTCTTTAAGTATTGGCTAGCCAGCTTCTGAATGCTCTGTTAAAAGAGGGGGGGAAAAAGTTTAAAAAAAAAGGTAATTAAAATACCATTTCTGCTCTTATGTCAGACAAATGAAAAGCCAAAGAAGCAAACAATCTCCAGCTCCAGCAAATGTGCAATGGCAGACTCAGAGGTGGGAATGTTGGAAGGGAAAGAGCTGAACTTGTCCTAGCTGTGAGGACCCCAAATTGTATTTCTCTGGATCAGGACAGGGGGCTCCCAGAGCCCAGGAAACATCTGGATCATCATTTATGAGCCCACCCTGACATGCCCAGCTGGAACCATCCAAGGCTGCAGGACTCTGCTGCTCCCAGGAGGAGCCCATTACTCAAAGGATTACACCAGACAAGAGATTGACAAATGCAGCTCATTGTTAATTATTAATGTTAATTGCACCCTTCAGTCCCTGTGTTTCATTTTGCACGGCCTCAGGAAATCAATAAGAACATTTTCATACTCAAGGTCAGAAAGCAGGAGGGTTTCATTTACAGGGAAGGAGAGCTGCTGACACATCCACCCCTCCTCTGGCTGCTGATCCCAATTTCCTCAACGTATCCACATATATCCCATCTTCCTCAATACATCAACACAGATCCCAGTTTCCTTAACATATCAACATAGAGCACATCTTCCTCAATATATCAATATAACCCAATTTCCTCAGTATATCTATATATCCCATTTTCCTCAATATATCAATATATATCCCATCTTCCTCAGTATATCAACACAGAGCCCATCTTCTTCAATACATCAATATATATCCCATTTTCCTCAATATATTAACATAGAGCCCATCTTCCTCAATATATCACATTAGATCCCATCTTCCTCAATATATCAATATATATCCCATTTTCCTCAATATATATCCCAATCTCCTCAATATATCACTTTGGAATTGCGTCCCTCCAGTTGGAAAACACAACGTACGCTGTGGAAACCATGGAGCTGGAGACGAGTTTATGAACACTGAGCAGCATTGCTGGGTTTGGGTTCCTGCTGGGCAACCACAACCCCGTGGGATGCTCCAGGCTGGGACAGAGGGGCTGGGGAAAGGATCTGGGGGGGCCTCAGGGGAGGTTTAGGTCAGATTAGAGAAAATTCCTGCCCATAAGGAAAAGGACAGAGTCCCCATCCCTGAGGGACTCAAGAGCCCTGTAGATGTGGCACTTTGGGACACGGGTTGGTGGCGGGACAACAGTTGGACTCAAAGACCTTGAAGATCCTTGCCAACCTGAACCACCACACAGAAACACCTCCAGCTTTTGCATATTAGTGTACACAGCAAAGAAGTGAAGACCTGGGTGAAGATTCCCTCTCCAGCTAAGAATCAAACCCCCAGGAGTATTTTGGAAGAGCAATCCTGAGGAACAGCCTGGGTGAGACATCTTTGCCTCTGACCCACTGGAGGAGAGGCACAGCCCAGTGTCATTTACTTACACTTTCCATACAGTGTTTAAGATGCAACAACCTTTGAATTACTCCTAGAAAAAAATTCAGAAGGAGCTCAAACAGCACAAGATTTTATTCGTGTCTCACAGCCCACACAGTGGTAGAGATTCATCACCAAGCTAGGATTTGATCAATGTGTTCACATAGAAAAATTAAATGTTGCTAATAGATCATCAGTAACAAAGTCATGCTCCCTCATATTTTTAAAAAAATATGAATTCCATTAAGTAGCTGTTTAAAAATCCCAAATAAAAGCAAAAATAGCATTCCCTTTAACCCTGGCAGAGCAATTTGTGATGGGATTTGGAGCTTTAGGAGATGCCTCCACCTGGTGCTAATTCCATGTTTCCACCCCTTCTTCTTCAGACTGCACTACAAGATCTGCCTCAAGATGCTGAACAAACATTCACAAACAGGGAAAAAAGCTCGCTGGCAGCTGAGGACAAGCTCTGCCAAAATTAAGACGCAAAAAAAGTCACAAGAGGGATAAATAAAGCTATTTCTGCCCACAGAAATCCTATCACTGATGTCAGCAAATAAACCATAAACCCAGTGGGATTAACCATTTCTTTCCAAACTGAACAAGCTCAGCAACAAAACCACTCAAAAAAGTGAAGAGAATAGAGGGGATAAAAGAATCATGGAATATCCTGAGCTGGAAGAGACCCACAGAATCACAAAATCCAACTCCTGGCCCAGCACAGTCCAACAGTCCCATTCTGAGAGTGTTGTCCAAACACTCCTGGAGCTCTGGCATCCATGAAAAAATCAGCACAACTTCAAATACACCCAGATTTGTATTTCCCAGGGCTGCAGCTCCTACTTGATGTTCCTTACCAGACCTCGCCTCAAGTCTACTCATTGATATTTTCTAGTTGTGACAGGTACTGGGGAGGAAAAAAAATTACAAATATTTGCTGCAATACTTACAAAAGGGATCACCACTAGAAAAGGAAAGAGGGAGATGACCCAAATTAAAAGATCATTGTTAGAAGACTTTTTAAAAGTCATATTAAGGAAACTTTCCAAAGCAATCTTAAGGTTTTTATCTGTAATAATAACTGAGAAGTGCTGATGACAGCAGGTGCCAAAAAACCCTAATATTGATAGCAGAAAGCATGACAGACACAGCTGATGTAACACTGAGTTTTGGGACTATCAAGCAGGCAAATTCAGAGCTGCTTTTCATTTAGGTGGTTTTGATATCTTGCATCATTTTGACCCCTTCTCTTTATCACAGCAGCTTCCTGATGTGATTTTTTTTTTCATTGCTTTGTTTGCTAAGTCCTCTTCTGGCAGGCAAACACTCCACAACAGAGAGGCTTCAGTATCTCTCTTTACTTTGCTTCTTCTCCAGGAAAAATAAGGTTACTCCCAATTAAACTGACTTCATGGGAAGTGTGGAAGCCACTTTTACTAATCAACAGCTGCAAATTAACACTCTCCATTAGCAGCAAGAAAAAGTCACAGTTTTACTATGTATAAATTCTTATTATCAGACCCATTCATTGCTTATGTGCAAGAGAGCTTTATTTTACTTTTAAATGGGAAAAAAAAGCCTTGGGAATGTTATACTTTGTCATTATTGTGAGGTGCAAGCACTGTGGAAAATTCTGTTTTATTTCAGTACCGCTGCTTCTTCCAAAATAAATTTGACAGCTACACCAAGACTCTCCTGCTGCTGTAAAAACAGCCTTTTGACTGGTATCAGATATTTTCAAACCCACGTTTTCAGCTGTAAGGCTGTATGGGCCATTCTGTGATGATCCTTGTGGGTCCCTTCCAGCTCAGAATATTCTGTGAAACGAATGATGCAACCTGTGAGGACTGGCTGGGGAATTGTCACACACAGGGACTCCTCCAAAAAAATAAAGGACAAAAAACCCCCACACAGCCAAAATGCAAAATGTCTACATTTTGAAGAATGCTTCTACTACCAAAATGAAGAAACGAGATGTATCCAAGAAATTTCAGCACTTCTGTGGTACCCTCGGCTTTTTTTCTCAAACCAATGAGATTTGACACAAGTTCAGCAAGCTCAGGGAGCCTGACTCACTCAAACACAGCCACTTGGGGCCAAAAATTCAGGAGGCAGCTTTATCAGTCACACAGATGTTTGCCTCACAAGCTTCAAGAGTAACTTGGAAGAGATTTGACACCCTTGCCAATCTCCTGGAAACATTCGGACAGGGAGAAGGGAGCAGAAAATGCACTTCAGCCTGTGAGGTGAGAACTCTGGTTCTTGAATCCAGCAGAACCATTCAGTGTCAGTACTAAAGTCTGGGATAGTGATTATTTCAAGTGAGATTTTATTGACCAGAGCTAGATTCAGTATTTCAATGAGAATGAAGGGACTGAGGCAGGGATTCCAGGCAGGATGTGCCGTGGCTCCACTGGCATCACAAGCTCTGTCAGACACAATTCCTGTGCTGGGAGCTCCCACGGGGCCTAAATGAGAATGAAAACAATCCCTGGAACAGGCAGCACAGCTCAGGACTTCTCCAGAGCATCCTGGCACTTTCCAAAAGGTGCCCTGACTGTTGATCTGCACTGCCTTTAACATGGTTCAGTGAGAGGTGAAAGAGGCTTCCCTGTGCCTGCAGCATCAATGGCAAAATTCCCTGGAAAGATTGGGAAAGGCTGGTTATCTAAGGTGAAGCTAACTCCTAACCATGCTGCCTCTCCTTCCTCAAGATGGGATATTCCTTCCTACTATCAGAGGACTCCAATTTCAGAAAATATGGAGTTTCATTCTTTCATTCATTTATTCATTCATTCACACTTATTTCAACCTGCTTAATTTCTCTTTTTATTTTCAGATATTTGAAGCATGACAAGAAAGCAAAGAAAACAAAGTGGGAAGCTAAAAAATTCCCGTACAGCAGTTAAATATCACCTCAGGCACTTCTGCAATCAGGTTTAGCAAAGGAAATGTCAAAGCTCTTCTCATTCCCTTTGTTCATTTGTTAAAACTGTTGTTTCATTTGCAGCATCTTAATCCTCTCCGAAACAACCTGAATGAGATATAATTTAACTTTTCCTCTCTCAGCCCTTCTTTTAAAAAAACTCTGGCACTAAGTTTGTCCTTTTTTTTCCAAAGGTTTCACAGTTTTCAAAGACAACACTCCCAGTGCTAAGACAGGAAATGATCAGAGGATAAATCCACTGCAGCCAAGCTGACTAGACCTAGAGCCAATTCAGATTTATTCATCAAAATATCCTCTAACCTATTATATTCCTGACCTTTCATCAGGCCAGGATCCATAGCTAACCTAGGGATTCATATTCTGTATTACTTGGCACAAAATCAGTGTTGGAAATTTCTTTCTCTGCCTTATTATGAGTCTCCCTTATTATGAATACCCTGACAGATTTTAAGTAATAAAACCATAGTTCACTAAGCATCCAGCTGCTTTTTCTCCAAATTCTCCTGTCTTTGGGTTCCAAATTTTAGGATTTCAGGCATCAAGAAAAATTGTTATCTCTATGATGTGGCACCATGGCCATAACTTAATCAGAGATACTTTCAACTCTGAGCAGGTTACAAACCAGAATAAATCCACTTACACCAACCAAGCTCAGTATTCATGTGGAGAAATTATTTTCACTTTCCAAATTACATACTTCAAATTGCTACACTAGGGATATGTTGCTATTTGGAAACATTCCAGGTTATTTTTTGCTAAATGACCCCTTTAGAAATGTCTGCGTTGATGCTCTTACTGCACCATCCAGAATTTATCCAGTGAGTGTATTTCAGGCAGCCTGAAGTTTAGAGACTCTCTTCTCACAATCTTCAGCTCTACAGCCCCTGAGGAAGTACAATAACCCAAGGAAATAAAAATCCCCCAGCTTTCCAGGCACCCAGTGAAGAAGTGTGTGTAAAATTCCCCCATCTTTGAGCGTGAAAATTGGAAAAAGGCTGAAGATTGATTTTATTCTTCAAAATACAAGAAGCTCCTGCTTAAACCATCTAAAATTATTCTTTCTAATACTTGAAATAACTTTTCCTAGATTGTGAAGCTGTTCTACATAAACTCAGAGTTCTTTCTCAGAGTTGGCTTTCCTGAAGTCCCTATGAAACTTAGAAAACCTCAGAAAGGGGCAGAGCCTCAGGTTGTATTACAAGATATCAGGAGGTTTCCACCACATCACTTCTCCCTGGAGCCAAAGCCACATTAGCAGCTCTGGAAAAGATGTTTTTGTGTCTTTTTGGTTCAGAAGTCTGTGCTTCCTGAGCAAATCCCATTCCTAATAGATAAACCAAAGTCTTGGATCACATTTTGGATGGGGAACCACTGCTTTACACAGCTCCTTATAAACCAGATTTCTTTTCCACCCTACTGCACTAGACCATGTCATTTTTGGCTGAGTTAATTTTTAACTTTTAGATAAACTTTTAACAACTTTAGACATTGATCTTTAGATAGATCTAAATTTTAAATTAGGGAAATTCATAAGGCTCCACGAGGCCAAGTGCAAGGTCCTGCACACGGGTCAGGGCAATGACAGGACACAGGGAATGACTCCCACTACCAGAGGGCAGGGTTAGATGGGATGTAGGGAAGGAATTGTTCCCTGGCACAGGGTGCCCAGAGAAGCTGTGGCTGCCCCTGGATCCCTGGAAGTGTCCAAGGCCAGGCTGGACAACCTGGGATAGCAGGAGGTGTCCCTACCCATGGCAGAGGGGTGGGATGAGGTGATTTTTAAGAATCCTGAAATCAAAAGACTGAAGAGAGTGAAGTCATGGCAGACTACCTGTTTTCCTCCATGTACAGGACTGATTGCCAGCATTAATTCAAAGTAAGTTTCTCAGGACACAAATACAAAATGCCACCCAGGTACAGGGGTTTTTCTTCTCTGTCTGAACTGCTAAGAAATACCACTTCCAACAAGCTCCTAACTGACTCTAAGGACTCCTGGAATGCTGATATTCCCTTTCCCCCCACCCAAATGGAACCTCTGTGTTGCTGGACAGACAGACAGACAACATGATCATGATGTGGAGCCTTGGGAAAAAGTAAAGCCCCAGTTAGGACTAAAAAAAAAAAGTGTAGTTTCCCAAATGCTCACCTTCCCCATAATTACCTCCACGAGTTCTGTTTTGCTGAGTGAGACCAAAACCAGACACTTCTCAGTTTTGTAACATGTGAGGAGCATAGCAATAATTTCCAAATTTCCTGTAAATCAGATCTCAAGTGGCTGATGAAGGATGGCAAAAACCTCACCTTCCCCAGAATTTTTTGGCTGGAGAACACTGTACAGCCACTGCTCTACTGAATAGAAGGATCAGGATAGGATATCCTAGGGAAAGTATGAACCACAGATTAAAAATCCATATTAACCAGTTCACTTGCCTCATGGAACCAGCTCAAAACATCTGAACTAGCCCAAAAAGCAGGGAAGCACTGGAAGAGCTACAAAGGGAAAACCAGAGTAGACCAGGAATGGTGAATGACCTCTCTGTCACGTTTCAAACAGCTACAAAAAGTTGTATTTGAGACCAACAAGTCGTGGCTGCAACATTGTGGTTCTCTCATCCTCACTGTAGGACTTGGCACTGACCACAACAATAAACCATAATTAATAAACTACAACATGTGTAGGGTTTTTTTAAATAATGCCATTCAGGAGGATTCCATTTTTAAATATTTACTATTTTGAGAGAAACCTTTCTGAATTTGTTTCACTCTCCACGGTGCTGCCACTGAAGCTGCTCTGTGTTATTCCCTGGAAGTGTCTCCGGCAGGTCAGCATTTCCTATTCTGTGGGAACTTCTTAATTAAAGGTTCACATGATTACAAAGCACTGACAAAGCTCCTGCTCTATGGAGCACAAAGCTGATTTTTTTTCCCACCCTAAAACAGCTGGCAGATAACTCTGAATTGGTTGTGCTTCACATAATTATTGATCAGTTTGTAACAGTGGAAGCGTTACTGCTGTGAAGTTTAACATGTTGAAGTTTTAAAATTAATTTTGAATTTGGTAATTAGCTTCTGAGCTTGAGCTATCTTTAGAATATGCAGCTTGCAATTAAGTCAGGTTTTGGCATAAATTTAATTTACCTCATCACAACATGAGGTAAAAATAAAAATCAGCCTGAAAACGCAATGCCATATTTTTAAGGAGTTTGGTACATTTTATCTGTCTGGCAAAGTTTACATGAACAAATTTTGCTCTGAAAGCAACATCACTATTCAGAATTCACTACTTACTAATTAAATAACTTCTTAGTTCATATTTCTTGTCCATTCTGTTCAACACTAACCCCTGAAGGTCTGCTTGAAGCCCTGCTGAAATCAACCCCTCTAACAGGAGATGACAATCAAAATCGTGCACAGCAGTCAATTTCTACAGCTTCATAAACTCACGTAGTTTGAGACTAATTAGCAAAGCCCCTTTTCCTCAAGTATCTCAGGGAACACACAGTGGCATGGAAAAGAAATTCTGGGATGCTGCAGTCACACATTCCAAGTGTCACTGTCTCACCATAGCACCACAATGCCTCAACCCGCGCCACAACCACCACCAAAGATTTCAGTTGTTCCATTTTCTCCAAGAAACTTGGCCTTGATGCCAGTGAAGGTCCCATCCAACCCAACCCATGCAATGATTTTATGAGGAAAGGTTTGCCACTGCTTGCCTAGTTATGCTCAGATCAGTAAAATAATTAAATGCAGCACAAACACGACAACAGCCAGGGAATTTAATCCCTCACCCGACAGTCTGGGTTTGCTCTGAACCCCTAAATCTGCACTAAAAGTACAGTTACAAATGTCAAGGGTAGAAGACAAAGAGACCTAAATTTCTAAAAAGAAATGAAGATGATTCACCTTGGCTGGACAACTCTTCCAGCTGAACAAACAACCCAAGAACTGCCTGGAAATCAGAGAGACAACTGTGCACACTTCCATCTGCCAAGGAATTTTGGCACCACCATCCAGTGATGGAAAACAAAGGTTTGGACTTCCTACATGAAACAGCTGGATTGATCAGGCAGCTTGAGGAGGAGCAAAGCAAGAACACAGTTGTACCTAACCTTTTCAGCATTCTAACCCAGCAGACACCAAAGCCACATTATTCTTCTGGTAAGTAAAGTTCGAGACTTAACACAGGAAAAGGGACTGGAGAACTCATCATTTCAGTGGACAAAAAGAAGAATAAATACTTTATTTGATCCTGGGTGAGGGGAATTCCAGCAAAGTAGTTTTTAGGAAGAATACAGATTTATAGAAGAGCATAAAAATAGTGGGACTGTGTCCTGCAGGGAAACACAGAAGAAAGTGGTAAACTCAAAAAATTTCAGGAGAAATTTGAAGCCATTCCCTCTCATCCTGTCCCTGTTCCACCCCGGCTGTCCTCTGCTGTCAGGAGTTGTGCAGAGCCACAAGGTCCCCCCCGAGCCTCCTTTTCTCCAGGCTGAGCCCCTTCCCAGCTCCCTCAGGAATTCTCCAGCCCCTTCCCAGCTCTGTTCCCTGCCCTGGACACACTCCAGCCCCTCCATGCCCTTCTTGTCCTGAGGGGCCCAAAACTGCCCCAGGACTGGAGGTGCTTCAGCAGTGCCAGCATAGGGAA
>VWZV01001542.1:223171-274263 GCA_013397155.1 Irena cyanogastra | reverse complement strand
TTTTTTTTTTTTTTTGGAAAGAAGTCATTAAAACAAATCCATTTTAGATCCTTGAAAATCCTAAAAGTCTTTGAGGGCTGTTTTTCCTACAGGAAAAAGCAAACAATACCCACAGCAGCAGGGAAGCCACATGAAGGCTGCCATGAGAAGATCCCAGGTGAATGTGGCACACCAGAACCACCATTAATAATTAAACTGGGTCTAAAGGAGATCACTGATACCAACATTCCCAAGCAGAGGGGCTCCAAAGCTCACATCCAGCTTTCCACGAGTAGCAGTGATTCCCAGGGATCACAGCCTTTTTAATTCCCTTAATTAACTACAGAAAATTTCCCACCTTTCCAAGACTCCCAGTTAACCCTGAAGCAGTAATTTAACAACAATATTACCTAGTGCACAGCACATTCCTTAACACCTCATATATCCTATAAGACACAGGATGTGACATTCTCATTCCTTTAGCTGAACCTTTAAAGTATTGCCTTGGATTTCCAGGGATTTGCCATGGTTTTGTTTTTTCCTTTAGAAATCAAACAGTAGCACAGATTGAAAGCAAAATTTAAGGCTGTAGAACACAGTTATGCCAACAATACAAAATTTTAAGCAATATTTTAGCCATCTTGAAGTGTCTTTAATAGCATTTTATAGGGTAAATCTGCTGTTGCACAGTATGATAGTACTTTAAATCAAGGATATTATTTTTTAGAAAAAAATCTCTATTTTCAACAGGACAGAAAAGCTGGCAGCAGTAACATAAAGATGTTAAAGGTTGTGTTCATGTTCAAACATCTGTAGAAAAAAAGAAACCCTTCCACAACTCAGGATACAGGTGCCAAAGCACTCACTAAGGGGAAAAACAGTCTATTAGAAAGCGATTTTTCTCTGAAGTTAGAAGGCAAGCCAACTCTACAAGAGCTGCCAAGAACATCAGAGTCCAACTCCGCTTGACTTTGTTCACATGAAAAAAGAAAGAAAAAAAGAAAAAGAAATTTCTTCCTGCTCATTTAAGAAAGAATTTAACAGGAACGGTTCAGAAAAACAAAAAATCATCAAGTCAATCTCAGCTCAGAAAACACAGACAGAGAAGGAAAGCTTGTCTTAGGGAGCTTAAAACACAGATTAATTCAGGCTCAACGTTTGCTAAGCACAGGCCCACCCAGAGGAAGGTTTTTTGTGGAGGTTTATATATTATTTCACACATGGAACTCCTGGAATCGGTGTTATCGGCCAAAGGGAACGAGGCAGAAAAGGCAGTGCCGGGGAAAGGAACCATCTGGTCTGCACCGCGCCGACACAATAGGGAAGGCCTCGAGTCTGGCAGCTCGGGACTGGGAAGCATATGGCACATTTCCTCTGAACTGGGCACTTTCTGCTTCCCCCCTTCGTGTCAGAACCCTCCCAGCCCGTGTGGGGCTTGCGTGAAGCTCTGCCGTGCTGAAAACCAAGGGGGGAGCAGCGCGGGGTCCTTGGCGTGGGGCTGTTCTGGAGGAGGGTGAGTGGGGAGGTGAAGCACAAAAATCTCTGCCATCTCTTCAGATTGGTGAGCTGATCGTTTTTCTGCCTTCTGAATGGATTGTGGGCTTACTTCTCACCAGAGACATGAAATGTCCTCCTATTCTAGTTTCAAAATTGGAAAATTCCCAAACCGCTTCCAGGGTTTTTCCCAAAAAAAAAACCCAGGAGAGGAAAAAAAGGGAAGACTGAAGTCCTAGCAAACTAAGATTATTTGGACCAATTTGCTTGGGTTCTTATCTTTAAAAAAGCAAGGCTTGAATCCTAGCAAACTAAGATTATTTGGACCACATTTCTTTGGGTTCTCATTCTTAAAACAGCAAAGGCAATCTTTTAACTTGTGTATTTACTGATATTTACGAGAGAAGCTCTTGAGCCACAAGTTTACTAATGTATCAATAAAATAAACCAGGGAAGCCTGAAATTCAATGACTGCACTGGTAACAAATATATTTTAACATAAAATTAGCCAAGTACAGGACTGACATGAGTTCCTTGAAAACAGGTTTGCATTTCACAGACAAATATTAAGAGACAATAGCTCAGGTGGTTTTGTCCAGCTTGTTTAGAACAAGGTTTCAATGATAAATGAAGTTCTCCATCACAGTTTCAGACTAGCAAATTAAATGAGATAAATGCAGACTGCAGCAGATCTTTCTGCTCTGGTTTCTGGGAGCACCAGTGCCCTGGGTATGGTCAGCACTCTGGAACATCAGGCCAGGCAGAAGGACAGAGACCAAAACCTCCCAAAATCAAATACGGCAACAACAACTCAAGTTTGAGGCAAAAAATGACATGCAAAGATGAACATAAATGCAAATGAAGTGAGCCCAGCAGGGAATGAGACCACGCCGGTCCCCACCACACTGAGCTCAGCACATCGGCACCTTAATTTAATCCAAGATTACACAGCAGTTACGTGAAGCTGCACCATTTCACCCTGCAGATAAGGCATCCAAAGTCAAGCCCTGATGAGTACTGAAAATTCCTGTTTTGTATCAAGCAGCAACTTTCACTTTGCAGAGATCAGTAGATTTATTTTAATCCTCGGATCTAAAAAAATACAAGGGGAGGAAAAAATAAATCCACAACTTCCATGGATAAGTATGAGCAACTACAAGGTTATTCCAACAGGAATAGCCCTGCACAAGAAAGCCACAAATTATTCCTATTAAAAATGAAACAGCTGAGCTGGAGGGAAGGGGAAAACTGCAGATTCCAGTCCTTAAAGTAGAAATTGTATTATCCAAAGGGTTCTATTAAGCACACTCACAGAGTGAGCAGGGAGAAATAAAGTGGGAAGGTTGAAAGTTTTTAGGAGAAAACAATGACATTTAACTCTCATATTGCAAGAGATGCTGTGTAATGAAGCTCCCCCCAAATGAAGAGTCCTTGGAAAAACAGATGAGTCTGATGGCAAAAAGGGAACACACAGAATAATGTACAGAAAAATGAATCCACACTGTAATTCAGGAAACTGTGCCACTCTTCAGACTTGAATTCAAAGCAATATGAAAGCAAATACAGGTATAAACCCTGGATAATATTCTTACAACAACAGGAATAAACCCAAAAAAACCAGCTATTGAATCTGGCTATCCAAAATATCTCCCAGTGTCTGTATGTATATATTTATTATATTTAAGTATATATTGAGATATATATTTATATATCTGAAGCAGCTGCACATTGATAGGGGGTGAAACAGTCACATCCAAGAATATCAGCAACATATTTAACAAATATTTTCTTCTCCAGACAAATGCTTGACAGACTATTGTTGGAAATCTCTCCTAACTTTTTAATTTTTTAACATTTCTAGAAGGGAGAGTGGAGTCAGGTCCTACAGAGAGTGTTTTGTATGAGGAGCTCTGCACTTCATTTCTGGTTCTTAGCCTTGGTACCACCTCCAGGCAAGTGGAGCCCCTCATTCTCCTGCATCTGAAAGCCCAGGTGGGCTTCTCTTATTTTAATATACCAAAGATTAGACATATCACTATTTGATTGAATGCTAAATTACTAGTTGTTTCAGTGGAAGGTGTCTGTATAATTCCTAGGTCACTCACATAAACACCAAGAATACTGAAATTACACCAGGATTACTGAAATCTAGTAGATATGCGATTGCTTTCTTCCCTTCTCCAGCATTATATTTTCCCCAGGAAACAACAGATTTATTTTAAATATTACATTTAATACTTAAGGTGAAAGAATACCAAAAAGCCACCAAGTCACAAGCAAATTGAACAAAAAAGAATTTAAGAACAACGAGATCTGCAAAAAAATCCTGTTGTTCACTTTCTGCTTCCCAAAGCTTTTTCTGTATTCACAACAAACTGAAGCTCTAAGAGGGCTGAGCAAACCCTTATATTTAGGTAGCAAGACAAAGCATTAATTAATAGATGACAAAGTCATCTGGTTCTGGATTCTCTGCCACTCTTCAAAGGAAAATCATTTCTAAGCTCAATCTCGGCCTCACAGAGAGCCCTGAAAGGTTAAACAAAACCCTCTTCAGTCAAAACGCTTACAACCCTTAAGACAGCAAGCTATAAATTATTAAGTAGCTTGTCTAATTGCTTCATGATGGCATCCAAAGATTCCAGCCCCCCCTACCCCCATCCCAAGACGCAATTCCAGCTGGATGCACTTTCAACACAGACCATTATTCACCAGAGTCCGCTCTAATGTTAAAATGAGGTACCAGAGGTCAGGCTCCTAATCAGAAAACAAAGAGTGAGATTCCCATACCCACATAACATCCTAAATCTTGGAGCTCCATCAGCAAGCTGACAAGTGAAAAAACCTAGGAAACCTCATCAATAAGTAATGGAGAAAGAGATCAGATTGCACTCGACAGCCCGGCTTTAAATCCTCCAAATTCAGTCATATCTGGAGAATTGCTCCTACAAACACTGCACTGATCCACGGCTGTAAATCTGAAACTTGGGCTATGAATTAGGCAACTTCCAGGTCTTCACTAAGTGGGTGAGAGTATGAAATGTGAAATCAATTCCCAGTTATTACAGGAGAGATAGGCAAAGCAGAAGAAAGATCAGCAAAAGATTAAAAAATTATGTCCAGTTCATCAACGGGCCCCCATTTTCCAATTCACTGATTTGTTGGGTTTTAAAACATCACATTTCAGGTAGAGAAAACACACCTTTACTGGCTCAGGGTTTACAAACCACAGCAGGGGTAGCAAATCAAACAAAACAGCTCTTTTTTTAAACTGGCTTATAGTAACAGCACTCACAGTTTTATCAAATACATATACAAATCATCCATTCACACAAAATGAAAAGGGATCTGCAAATTTTAACTGCTTAAGCAGGAAGAGTTTGCTTTAAACTTCTTAATTTACAGACATTCAATTTTTATTCCTTGCTTCCTAGAATGACGTTACTTTTTATTCCAGCAAAACACAACTGCCTGGTTTTAATGTTCTCCCTCGGCAAAAGATCCGTGGCAGATTCTTTGGCAGATATTCCAAGCTTGCTTTAAACCAACACTGCTGACTGACAGGTGCACAAGGGACACATCAGCCTCTTCCTGAGCAGCTCCAGACCAAACTCCACGATAATTCCAGTAATATTCCAATGCTGATACCACTGACACGTAAATCAATCACAGTAGCCTACAATGCTCACTAGGAAGCATTTCCAAGTGATTGCTAGCTAGGGAAATAAAAGGACAGGAGGAGCTCTGGACCCAATCCATGGGACAAGCCAGAAGCCAGACAAGGTAGGACAATGTCTGTGGTGGATGTTCTTGTCTCAGGAATGGAACTGCAATTGCTGACTGACAGAAACTCCCATCCTCTTATCTGCTGCCACCAAGCAATGCCACGACCACTGCAGAGCTGACAAAGGGCTCAAAAGCACAGTTAAAATAATAATAATAATGTGCTTTGGGCCAATGCAGCTCTCACCTTTAACTGCTCTGGGAAAGAGAAATGCAGGGGAAAAATAAAACCACATCCTTCTGGGTCATAATTTAGTGGTGCTTACTTCGCCGAACTTTAACCAGGTGTTTTTTACTGCAGGCAATAAAAGATACAATATGAAAGTAAAATGGGCAATATGGAATTATTACTGTCCTGGTTAACCTGCACATGTTATTTATGGCCAAGACAAAGCATGGAAGGGTTTGTTTTGCTTTCTCATAACACAGCAATCGAAACTCAGTCTTGGGGCAAAGGCTGAAGTGCAATAAAATGTGGCACTCAGAGTTTGCCCTTCCCACACCTTGGCTGGCAAATACCCAAACCTGCACATAGGAACACACTGTCTCTTTTTTCCCCTTTAGAAGGGGAAATTAGAATTAGTTTTCTATGACTGCAATCAGGGGAGTCCAAGAGATCAAAGACTAACATTGAAACATGCAAAAGTCACACATGTGAATAGTGAACAAGCTTAATTCTCGTGCTGCAGCCCTGGCAGGGGTGGTGTCCTCAGCACCCTCCTCTTCTTCCTTCCCTAAGAGGCCAACTGTTTAATTAATTGTTTTACATAGGTGAAATGGACCATTAGGAAACATTAGACAACACTTAATTTATCATTTATACAAGGATGAATGCAAATCATTTTGAGGTTTGGGGTTGGGGTTTTTTTTCTTCCCACACCCCTAATTAATATTCATGAGGATAATTTCACAAAGGCAGTTATAAAACTATGTCAGAGGCAGCTTGAAAATATAGTTGTGCTAACAGAGGAAGAGGAAACTCTGCCCCCCTCCCCACCCCTGCCAGGGGGGATTTAAACCCAACACAAACATTTACTGAATGACGGGGTTTTATAATATTTTAATCGAGTTATTCATTACACAAAAATAACACTGTGGAAAACCAGATAACGTTATACAAAAGCTAAGTTCATTTGTTCTGGACAGGTGGCCGGTCTGCAACTCCGTGCCGGCATCCAAAGCCCGCCCACAATAGCACTAAAGACGATTATGCAAATGCTCCCCATTCCCTGCTATTTTCCCAGGAATGGGAGAAGGGCTCCATGTGGAAGAAGCAATTGTTTCCCAGTCATGTGGAAAACAAACCAAGAGAAAGAAGGGAGGGAATGGGAACGGAAGATAGCAACACATGCCCTCGGCGAGCTGGGAGATGCCTGGAATGATCCTAGCGGAGCGCGGATAGCAGGGGTCAGAGCCCGGGTTCAGAGCCCAGGAAATGGATTCTTCATCCCATTGGACATTTTCTTGTGTTCTGCACACACAGGATGAAGCAGCTGAGAGATGGCAGCTCTCCTCAGCTGGAAGTGAGAAGTTTGGGGAACATGGGCAGGACCTCATCTGGTTATCTGGGAGCCTGGATTCTGGCTGAGCTCTTTCCAATTCCACATCTTGGCCACAGAATAAGTAAAATCCAAACGTGGAATCTAACACAACGAATTTGCTGCACTTCAGTCCTCCAGGATTATAAATTTTAATGCATTTTACTAAAATACACTGATGACAGGGATGTAAAATTTATCCTTAAAAGCTACTAGAATCTTCCTTATATTTCAAGCACAGCTCTTCACAGCCCATTGCTTGAATCACCCATTTTTACCTCAAATGCTTTTCACCTCTCCCAAATATCAATTTTCCACCTAAGTACTCACGTAGATAACCCAGCTCTTCTGCTGTCCCACTGAATCCCAGGATTCAGTAGGACACAAAAAAGACCGCAGGCAAATGACTGTGATCCAAGTAACCAGCAGCCTGCAACTTCATTAATTTTAAGTTAGGCATGACTAATTATAATTCTAAGGGCAGGATTTTCCCTTCCCACAGAGCACCAGGTACTAAAAGGATGCAGAGCAGCATTAATGGGTCAGAAGTTGTCACAGATGAACAACCTGGGCCATTAGCACTGACTTTTACACAGGCTGAGGATTCAGCTCTGCAGCTGAATTATTTCTCTCACTAGTATTGAAGAAATCTGGATCCTTGAAGTGTCCAAGGCCAGGCTGGATGGGGCTTGGAGCAGCCTGGGATAGTGGAAGGTGCCCACAGCACGGGGTGGAACAGGATGAGCGTCAAGGTCCCTTCCAACCCATTCTTAATCTGTGACTCTGATTCTAAAGGAAGCAGGTTTCTACAGCTGGTATTAGGAGACTCAAATAAGAAATAATCATCCGAGCCTTGCTCAAATAAAAATGCAATCAATTTAAAATCTTCACTTATACCTCAAAAAAGGACATATCCATTCAATTTAGAGTGGGCCTCAAATTTGGCTGAGCAGAATTTACAAGGGTAGGGATAATCCATATTTAAAGACCCACATCTCCTCTGCCTCACAGCCTTGTAACTGCAGTCAGTAAATATAAAAGTTTATACAGGAGGCAGTTGCCTTTTTTTTTTTAATTTTACAAGTATAACTTTTCAGAATTTTTTTTATGCTCCCTTTTGCTTTACCTCAACATCCCCTAACCCTTGAAGCAAGTTTCCAAAGCCCACATGCTTTGTTTTCCTAGTTGATGGATATTTGGCTCCATTTCCATCACCACCTCTTTTCCATTCAGATCTCAACAGCTATACACTGAACTCCAATTCAAAAGAATTTCTTGGGCAGTTTTTGACATTGCTTTAAAGTGATTTAATCAAATCCTCCTTCTATCAGTGACAGTGTTGTTACTTTTCCTCACTCAACAGAATTAACAAATAAATTGTGGAGACTCTTGCTCATGTGTTCATCACATGTACATAGCCTTTATCATGTCTCCTGCCTGGCTGGATTTCCTCCAGGATTTTTCTGACACCCAGAATTCATATTCTCCCTTTTTCTGCCAAGATACCGAGTGCTTTGCATTTCCAGTAACTCCACTCTTCTCTCTCCGTTTCCTGTAGGAATCTCTCTGGGATCAACCTATCTCTTGGCTTCTGGGCACTCCCTAAGTCTTCCAAATACCTTTCACCCTCTGTGTTTGTGTCCTCAATTATTATTTGTCTTTCAGCACTGATATCTTTCATTCCAGTGCTCCACTTCAGACTTCTCTGACCTTGCCATACAACCCAGTTTTTCTCCACACACTCTTCTCACCATTCTTACCCCAGCCAGGCATTTCTGTATTTCCATTTTCAACACCAGCTGCTTGGTCCATCTCTTCAACCTCTTTTTTCATTTTCTCCCTTCAATTTCCAACACTTCCCACCTCTATTTCTTTGTCTTGGCCTGGCAACACAAAACTTAATCAGCCATTGCCATAATCTCATTTTTTATGCTGTTCCACAGCTCCTCACCATTCACTTCTTTTTTCACCAGGGACAAAATTCCACCCCCTAGCTGCTTTGTTTTCTTTCCTGTATCTGGCTCTTTCCATCTGTGCTTATCGTAGATCTTCATCCCTGACACTTTTTTGGTTGCTCTCAGCTCTGCTGCTGCCAACACTCGCTCGAGCTCTGGAGGTAACTCTGGGAGAGAGGAAGCCTTCGACAGCCCCAGGAACATTCCCTGATTTACTGCAAACTCCCTCTGGATTGCCAATCCTTGTTCACTGTCAGGTGCAGTTCACTGAGCCTTTAGAGGACGGGGTTTATCCAGAGACTGAACTTTATACTCATTCAGGAAAATTATCAGGAACTTTAGAATTAACTATTTTAGCAGGGCTAAAATAATATATATATTTCCTGTTTTAATTAAAACATGCCTGCAGGGCATGCCATTGATTTTGGCATATGAGAATACCACTACCAGCTTAATACATGATGGTACATAATTGGATTTCACTAAAAGTTCTGCTCTTTCATTTAGTCGATTTTAGAAACTAATTATCACTAGTCTTTTGTTCCAGGTATTCACAACATTGATGGAAGGACAAAAAGCACTCAGGATATAAATAGCAGGACAGACACAATACTGTTCACTAAAGGGGGAACAAATCCAGCCTGCTTTAGAAGAGTCTTCTCCCCATGACATTTCTCCTGCCCAAAATTCCCATGACCATGACCAGAAATCCCATCACCAAGATGCCACAATGCTGCTTTCACTTTCCCTCTCAGGACTGTTTCTCCAACATCCCACAGGCACATCACCAGGTGTGCATCCTGAAATTGTGGCTGCCCCATCCTTGGAATTGCTCCAGACCAGCCTGGACGGGGCTTGGAGCAACCTGGGATAGTGGAAGCTGTCCCTGCCCAAGAGCTCTAAGGTCCCTTCCAATCCAAACCACTCCATGATTTTATGGAAACATGGATGTTCCTCCCACTCCTCCTTCACAATTCCTTGACATATCCAGGTGATTAAGGGACACCTGGTGATTTACAAAACCTGGGACATGCCCTGGCTCCAGCTCACCTTCACCAGCCCAGTCACACACAGGCTCTTACAGGCACTCACATCAGCCCCAGGCTTTTCCAAAAATTAACAGGCACTTCAAAAAATTAGATAAGGAAGCAGTAATAAAAAATTATAACAAATTATCTTTCAAAGGTCAGTTCTAAATTGCTGATTTTTCTTATTTCCATCATTACGATACCTAACAGAAAACACATTTTCTCCTTCTCTCGCACAGAATTGTATCATTAATTTAGCACATAATTAACACACGTTTGTCAATTCCTGGTTTCACTGTAGGCCTCCAGCCCAATATTCTCTGTACAGCTACACAGATAGAGGCACCATTCATTATTCAAAGGTTTCTTTGCTGCAAACCAAAGATGCTCTGGTAAGTAACAGTTTTGGACTCATTACCAGGTGAGCCACATTTGAGTTTCCAATCATCACAGGTAACTCAGTTATTCATTCTTAAAATATTTTTGCTCTTTGCATATTATTCAGAGTTCTGCAGAGAAAAACCTTTGCTACAAGTCATAGGGAGAAGAGGAAAAAGAAATTCATTGTAAATTATCAGCTGCTCCTGGGGGACAGAGACACTGCAGTGTGCCAAGTCAAATTAATCCCAGACACAGAGATGTGAATAAAGCTTTAAAACTGAGATCAAGCAGGGAAATTAAATAGATCACTCAGAAAAAAAATAAAACTAACTTCATTTGGTACTTTATTTTACACACTGGCCAATGTGTGTTTAAAATTCCATGGTTTTGCAAAGGAAAATGCTCTTCACAGGGGTGCCTGAAGCCAGAAAGAAGCCAGGGCTGACACAGAGCCTGGAGAGTGCAGATGGGCTCCCTCAAGTCTTGTTTTAAGCAAACACATCAAGAGCAAATTTCTGCTAAGGAAAACCAATGAAATCTGGTTTAAAAAGATCAGAAACAGAGTCAGAACCAAAGTGAACTGCATTCATATTTAAATCAGCATTGGTAGATAATAGATTTTAAAAAACAACTTTTATTTAGCCCAGAGAAAGCTTCACATTTGCAGTCTGGGCTCATCTCTCCACTCCAACTTTTTTTGATCCCATTTTTCTTTAAATAAACCCTGTGTTTCTGAACACAACACATCAAGCTCAGCCCTGGTGTGACTTACTCCCTTCCACAGGGCTGGGTCATTAGCAAACGTTTATATATTGTTGCAAATTTACATAGTGCTGTACAAACACAGAAAGAAACATTCCCTACCTGGAAGCACTTAGAACACAAATAAACCTCCCAATAAGCAGGGTAAATCAGAGTTTGGTGTGACCTGGCAGCTGCAGAAACCAGGGGCACAGGAAAGTGCCACCGAGGGCAAAACAGGCAAGAGATTGAGAGAAGTGAACTAAAATTCTGTGGAAAATTAATACACAAGGGCTTGGTGCCTTAGAGCTTCATAAACAAGGAGTTTAAGTATAAAAAAATTAAACAGAAAAATGCTCTATATCAAATATTTCTGTAAATATTGGAAGAAAGTTTCAGTTCAAGTCATTTCATTGCTACATAAGGGATTTTAGTACTTAGATAATTGAGAAAGATATTCTGGCACTAACATAGAGGCAAAAATGAATCAAAACATAAGTGAAATATGAAAAAATCCTCACTGAGAGAGATGACATCTCACTCTTTCCCAAATGAGAACCTTATTTGTTTGGGAAAGGAAGACAGAAAGGCAGATTTAGAAGTTAAAAACAAATATAGTGCTGGTTAAAGGCAGGGAAGGTCTACCTGAAATCACAACACTGAACACAGCAAAAGAGGATTCACTGAAACCATTGAAAATCAATGAGATACTCAATATGTGGGCAAGAAAAGGCAGAGATGACCAAAAACTGAATCAACTATGGCAAAGCTTTCTGAAAAAATCAAGAATCATCAAAACAAAGACACCACCTAAAACCACACTGACAGAATCCCACCTAAGCAGCAGCACATAAATGATTTAATGAGCCCACATGCAAACAGGGGTAATTATAAAATAATGTGACATTGCATGGTATTGATGGAAATGAGGAGCAATTCATGGCACTGAATTGCCTCTCACCTTTAAACAACAGCCTGAAACCATGCAGGACTTTGGTTTGTACCCCATTCTTCTGCTCCCTGTGAAACGTGATCACAACTCATCCTGAGCTCGCTAAAACCACTTGCACAAGGTCACCTTGCACTGGAGCTGCTCTGTGGGTTTTTATTTTCATTACTATTTGCTAGTGGATCTGCACATCCAAGCAAACACATCTTCCAGACACTCTGAAAGGCAGCAGTGGCAGCTCTTCATTTTGTTTGTCATTCCCCACTCCCACGACAGGCAAATTTCTGGGCACCTTGCCAAATTATGTTTAATTAAAAGCTGCTCTGCTTTTGATTCTTTAGTAACTTGGTTACCAGCTCCATCGACCACTTACAAGGGGAAAGGAATTTAATATAAAAGTGGTTTTCTCTGGTGTTTACAGAACTGGTGACAGTATAATTTGGAGTGGGGAGACAGCTGGCAGTGCACTTAGAGAGGGAAAACACTGAAAAAGTTGAGATAGAAAAAGCTCAAATCAATGGAGCACACTGATGCTGTACAAATGCTATTTATTTTAGTTTCTCAGCTGGCAAACCAAAGTGCTTGTTTCAGGAGAGAGGAAACTCTCCCCAGGTACCTGAATAATTATTTAGCATTAATTTAGTATTGATACCTCAATAATCCACCAATTCCTGTGCTGAAGCCCCATTTCAAAAATAAAGAAGATCTTTCATTAAAAGGGCATCTCCTGCACTCAGAAAAGGGCTGATTAAACACATCCTAATCAGAGACACACCAGTGGAAGGTACAAATATTTCTTGGATAACAAAAGCTGGCTAAGAGTTTACCAGCTCTTTTTATTTCAAGGCTGGGATGGCTCTTTTTTAAATGGTGGAAAAACATCTCTGATCTTACTTATCAGGAGCCTCTGGTCATAGATTTAAACACCTGACATTTCAAAAACGAGGAGTGGCCTCCCTAATAACCTGGGTGAAGTGGGATTTATATCCCACAAAAGCACCTGCCAAGGGACTCGGTGCAGGGAGCTCCTGAAATTGGTGAAGGAAAGTGAATTTCAACCTCACAAATCTGAGCAGAGTGAGGAGAACCAATACAGGTGATAGCTCTGGAAGAGCTGCCACTGTGCTTTCAGGAAAAGGAAAACCAGGCAGAATTATGGGATGGGCTTGGACACACACTCACTCAGATGTTCTGTTATTTTTGCGGAAAACTTAAAACTTTAAATACTGTGATAAAAAAAAAAAAATCCTAAAATCTCCAGAAGTTCTGAATGCATCAGAAGAGCAGAATTCCCAGAGGCTGTACCCCTGCTGAACACAGGCTGATTCCATCAGGCAGCCAGGCCACATCCCTGCTCCCAGCAAGGCTGAATTCCAGCAGTGCTTCCTCAGCACGTCCTAATCCTGCCATGAATCAGCAAACATTTCACGCTCCTGAGCCTGGATAAACTGCAAGAATAATCAGGGAGAGACTCTGTCAAACACAGCATCAGAAAGTGGCTGAAAGAATAAATCTGTGTATTCCTGTTATACACAACGCCGGCAGGATTGCGAGTTGGTGGAATTTTACAACTGCCTTAGAGAGGAAAATGTCACTGCTGAGTGAAAAGCAATTTTTGTGGAGCAGAGAGTATTTTATTTTTAACGATATGACTCAAATTTAGAGACATTCAATATCTGCATTTGGAAGCTGAGCCTCACCTCAGCTCTGTGGCTTCCCAAGAAGAACACACGTTTTAGGAACTGAAATTATTGTTTGCAGCATTTCTCCTTTACAAGTTCTTTGCCTCATTTCTTTATGCCTGACACACATAGGGGAAAAACCCAAACAAAACCAGTAGATAAGGCATATGAACTTGCAAAACATGCAGTGTGAGGGTGTTTTTTTTAAGATTCAGGAGCTCAATTTACTAACACACAGCAAAACCCCTTTTTCTCACAGATTCTTCCCCAGAAAGAAGTTTTAAGAAACTAAGGAGTCATGGTACAAGTGTGAAGGTCACCATAAAGCAGGTGACAAGAGCCACTGCTAAAAAATAAAACACCACTCACCCACCCCAACCCCACAATTTTCACCATTTATTGGTGTGTAATTATTGCTACAGAGGAAATCAGCTTTGAAGTCAAAAATTATAATTTCTTAATCTTGAATCATGGAATATTGGGCGTTTGGAGTCACAAGGATCCCCAAATTCTTTGTTATTTGGAGAAAAAGAAGACATATTTCTACCACGTATATTCAATAATCCATATATTTTTTGTTCTTTTTCTATGGAATGAGTACAGAGCTCTTTGCAGGGGGAAAAAAAGTGACAGGATGTAGTTTTAGCAACATCTCAGTATTTCTTCAAGGTATTTCTAAGAATTCTTGGTGGAAGCCTCAACCAAAACCCTTCTGCAGGAGACTTCCCAGAAGCTGCTTGCACCTTGGATCACATTTTCAGATTTTGCTGTGTGAGGGGATTTTGCTTCCTAAAGGTTTAACACACAACCTGCAGGCTACAAGAGCAATCAAAAATAAACATTTTGATGCATTCCAGCTGTTTGTGACTCTCCACAACCCCTTTATTATATTTAAGAGCTTATATTATTATTCTTATATAAAAGTAAATAATTTTAGCATCATTACACCTGGTAATAGCTGTATGATTGAAAATTCTTTTTAAAAAGGTAGATAGTGTATTATCTGCATTATTCACTTTAATGAACACAGAAAAAATAATCCTGCTTACAAATTCCACTCCCAACCACATTTACTGGAGGGCATTCATAGAGATGCTCTGTTCTACCTTAGGTGAACATAAATTATCAGGCAAAACAAAACCAGAAAGCCAACACGAGACAGAAAATACCTTTCAAGAGGCTGCTACAAATACAAGAAAACTCCATGTGATAGGAAAAATGCAAATTTTTGGCCAGCCTATTTGGATAGACAATCAAAAAGCAAACACAGATGTATCTGGCATCCTGAAGAGAAATAAATCCAGGAAACCCAGGAGCTCACAAATTTCACATCTCAAAAAATGTAACGAGCCCTTGGTATTTTTATTTTTTTAAAAATTACCTCTTTATGGCTTGTGAAGGTAAAAAAAAAGCTCTGAGACATATTTGGACACAAGCAGAGCTAAGAAAACCAGTGCTGAGATGTTTTTTCATAAATCTGTAGGTTTCCTCCTACTCAATTAGTTTCTGTTTGCAACCAGTATGAAACATGATTTTATTTTTGCTGAAAATATGACAAACTACCCTTTAAGCTGCAAAAGGCAGTGAAGAATATACTGCTAGAGAAATGAGCAGCAGGCAGGATATCTGCGTAGCAGAAAATATGGAGTAATATTGATAAAAAAGGGATAGCAGGAATAACTCTATGCCATCATCAACACAATTCTGATGACTGAAAAGAATGCTTTATGCCTATAAATTAAAATGTAAATCTATGTTAAGGCTCTGTTCCTGCACTATACACTGGATTTTCCCCTCATGAGTGTTCAGTGATGTTGATGTCACTAACTTACCCATCAAACCACATTTTAAAGTGTTTTCTCAATAAAACAGAAGTTAATTGATTTTTAAATGTATGGAAATCTCCCAATATAAAACTTGGCTTGTTTTATTTTCCACGGCAAAAGCAGAAAACTGATTACTAAGTAACATAATGAATAACAACCAAACACCACTAAAATAAAACAGCACCAATCCAGTAATCAAGCGGAGCCCATCATCTGTATGGGATGCCAGTCACCTCCAGGTTTCAGAATCCAGCTGCACAAACACTTTTCCTTATCTAAAGCACCAAGATGTTCAAATATTGATATTTATTCCTTCTAACACAATGTGGAAGGGAATGACCCAGCTGAGCTTCACTGCTGGCCACACACACCACAAAACAGAACAAGAAATGTTTGAGGCAACAGTTTGGAAAACTCAGAAATAACCCCTAGGATCTAAAAGTTCATGGCTTTCCTTTCTCCCTCCTCTTTTTTTTGGGAGAGAAAGCTGCCAAAAGGCCTTTATCTATAAAAAACTCAACAAGTCACCCACTGTGGATGCAGGGTCTGACACTGAATAATCATTTAGGGGGCATGTGACTTCAACATTCTCTGTTGGGGTTTTTTTTTGGGGGTGCTATCAACACATCCTGGTTTATCCAAATCTGAAAGCAAACTTCCAAGGTTGGAAAGAGGAAGAAGGGAGTACAGTTTTTAAAAATAGTTAAGAACACATCTACTTTACCCTTTAAATATCCTCTAAGACAAACAGCTTCAGCAGCCAAGAAGCTCTGCCCAGTTTTCCTTACATCCATCTAACGAACTCCTGAAGGTCCAACAGGAAATCTGGATCCCTGGGGTTGGGGATTGCTCTAGAATGAAGGCTGCTCCTGCAAACCCATGCTCAGGCCTTTTTAAGCTTATATGTTTAATTATTGAACAGTAAATAAAATGATCTCTTCCTTTTTTTTCTCTTAATTTATTTAACCAGTGGAAACCTTTTCAACAGCAAAATTAAGGTAACTTGGTCTGAGACACACGAAAAAGAAAAATAACTTTTCAGAAATGTCACTACCTAAAATACAGTCACACATAGCCCAAAACCACTTTAGTTACTGTCCAGGGGGTGCAGTCAGTTTTTCAGATTCCCAGAGAAAAATGGAACACCATCTCCTATGAATTACCTCTATATGCCCAACATTTGTTAGTTTTTAAACCAACATTTTCTTTTTAATTACACTCTCCCGAGTACCATTTCCAGGCAAACCAGTGATTGCTGTTTTCCCCTAAGTTATGGTCTTTTGATTGTAACAGAAAAGGTGCTTATTATTAGGTCAAGAGGCAGTGTTATGTTGGATACAATGGATTTTTTTTTTCAATTGATGGCTCCAGAACAAATGCAGGGCTAAGAGAGAAGGTGAAGAAATGCAAATAAAGGCAAAAGAAAGTTAAGAGATAAACAGCTTTTGACTTGATTATTATCTGCTAGAAAATACAAGGAAGGGATGATGGATGATGCTCATGCATCAAATATTTGCCTTCTTACCTAGAAGCTTTAGGGATTGAAAAATCCCCAAACAAACACCCCCAAACCCACATCCAGAGCATTCCTGGGTGTATTGACTGCTTGTAGAACCCTGCACAGCCATGTCCAGCAGTGGTGTGCAAACCAGGATGCATTTCCTGAGGAACTGATACCAACCCAAAAGCTGGGAGGGCAGCAGGGCACCCCCATTACCAGGGGACTGGGAAAATGGAGCCGGGAAAACAAGGAGGTGGCTCGGGCAGGGCCTGGGCTCTCAAACAGCCCTGAGGTCAGTGACACATTTTTCCTGAAGGATGCAGTTTGGGAACCAAGATGCTTAAAGATTTTCCAAGTTTCAAAGCGATAAGGGTCTCACCAAACCACAGCTTTGTTAAGGAAGTTGGAACAGGCAACCTCCAGGAATCTCCTCCACCCAAAGAACTCTGAGGTGAATGCGAGATGTGTATGAGGTGTGGAAAGCTAGGAAATGAAGCAGTATTGTATTCCCAGGACAAGATATAAGGAAAGATGTGGAAAAGGAACCCAAAGAGAGGTGGAGCAGCCTTGGCTGGCACGGACTCATGACTCAGTGCTGCTGTTGCTGCTGCTTCAGAGGCCCAAAGTTTCCACTGTGCATATTTTGAAAGTCTTGAGTTGTGACTCGCCTGCCCTCTTAAATCCCAGGAAAAAGAAAAGCAGCTGCTGGGAAGGATGACTGAAGGGCTGAATGTGTTAGGAAGGAGCTGAGAGGCTGAGGCAGCTCAAGAAAAACTGAGGCAGCAGAGGAGAAACGATGCCCACAGAAGCAACTCATGGATAACTCCACGGGCTGCAGGATCCAGTGCCTGGCTCACTGGTGGGGCTGAATGGCCAAGCAAAGAGCAGCTCTGAAGAATAAAGTTTTTCATCTGCAAGCAGAACCACTTACAACCATCCAAATTCCAGGCCCTGGATGCTTCTGAGCGCCGTAATCGGAAAGAAAAATAACGGCTAAAAGCAGGCTCAGAGAAACTTGCTTGCATCAGTTCAGCAAAAAATGGGGTTTCTTTATGAAGGGCTTTCTTTGTAGGAATGGAGTAATTCTAAGCTTAGCAGCCCCTTTATAAGGGACTAGATGTTTTCACTGAAAATAGAAGCTGACAGTCCTCCTCTGTTCTTAGAGAAATATTATTTTAACCTAAAGAATTCCATAAAAACTGTAGCAGATAGCCTAGCATTTTTAAAAGGCTGCCTTTTAAAATTCTTTTTAAATGGACTAATGCTGCAGTGTAGGGCATTTTCATTTTTCTTCTAACAGAATGACCAGCGAGACAAGACCAAAATCAGATATCCCACTTTTTCCCCCACTTTAAGTTGTGACATGTGTTTCTCTGCAACAGAAAAGTACACGAACATCTGAATGCAAAATCTACATAAAAAGAGAAGGTCAACGATAATATTGTTTGGAATGTCACTCATAGACCCACAGTCTTTGTTCCAAGCAAAGTATATTATATTAAATGTTAAATGGACATTTAATATAGAGAATTCTAAAGAGCTTCTTGTTTGGGGGAAAAAAGGGAAACGTGCACTAAGAGTCTGAACTGTGACAAGTGCAGAATAGTATCAATAATCCCATTATAACATCTGATTTGTCAAACTTGTCTCTACAAGTTATTCTAAAATTCACAATAGTGTTCCTAACCATTTATGAAATGGAGCAACCCAGTCTTTGTGGCCTTCACGGCCACTGATTCTCCATGCTTTGTTGGGAAGAATGGCCTGAATAGCCACGGAGTCCTACACTTCATCTGCCTGCCCCGCTCATGGATATCCCGGTGCTTTGAATGGAGAACATAATCCAAAGGTAGCACCAGGCAGGTGGTTTCTTTCTGGAAGCAGCAAGTTCTGCTGATGTATTGTGCACCACCATGGCTGAAAGGACCAAACCAGGCCATCAATATGCATGATCTCCACGCCAGGCAGTGACTGGAAGAGCTACCATTTGGAATCCTATCCCAAAAAAATGGAAAGTTAGCCGTGTTGAGATTTAAAACAAACTAACAAAACAGTCCAGCCTCCAGGTGTATCTGAAATCACAGGCATTCCACACTAAACATGCGATTTTTTTCAGGGATATGGCAAGGAACAAAGACTTAAAGTGATTGCTCATAAGCCATGTTGAAACACAGGTCTTACTCTGAGGTTTTTTACCTAATGAATCCAAAGCTCATTTAGAAAACACCAGTGATTATCCAAAAGAAACAGCCTAAATTAAGTCACAGAATCCCAGGCTGGTTTGGGTTGGAAGGGACCTTGAAGTCCATCCATTCCCACCTCCTGCCATGGCAGGGACACCTTCCACTGTCCTAGGCTGCTCCAAGCCCTGTCCAACCTGGCCTTGGGCACTTCCACGGATCCAGGGACAGCCACAGCTTCTCTGGGAACCTGGTCCAGCACCTCACCACCCTCACAGGGAACAATTCACGGATCTCAACCAAAGACATCATCTCCAATCAAGTATCAGCTCCTTCCGAAGGCTCCACATCCTCTCTGGTTTCCAGGATCCATGAAAGAGCAGGATGAAGCCCACAGAAAGCAGCAGAGTTTATCTGCAAGCAAACCTGCCTGACACAGTTGTCTGTGACAGCAAGATTCCAAAGGAAGGAAAAAGAGGAGCCTCACAGCCCTAAAGGATCCATGGGAGAATATCACCCAGTGCAGGAATGGACCTGAATGGCTCTGGCATTTTTGCTATTGGATCCAGAGGTTTCTTGGATGCAGCTTTTCCCCCTCCCCCAAGCAGATGTGCCAACCAAACTTCAGGGAGCAACATCCAAAATAAACTCACATGTAGATTCGTGTGTGAATTCAGAAAAGGTGGAATATTCAAGTCAGACCTTAGATTGCAGGATTTCAGTAGCTGTTCTCTCTATACAGGTAAGAAACGAGCTCTGCTAAGAGAAAGAGGTGCCACATTCACACAGCCACCACTGGGAAAAAAAGGAACTTGGATAAAGACCAGCACAAGGTCTCCGCCAGGCTCTGGGCTGGGAGGAGAACATTCCCCAGTGCTGGTGGACAAAACCATGGTTTTCATATTCAATTAAAGCAACACACTGAATGCCTGCTAAAATGGTTTGCAACACTACCAATAAAGTAGAAAGAAGGTACCTCAAAGCTCTGCCACACTTTTGATTGGTGCACATGGAGCACCTCAGGCCTCCAGGGTCACTTCTTACAGGCTGGGTTGGTTTGTCTGTTTGTGTGATTTTGGAATATTTTGTCTTTTAAAACAGACACAATGATAAAACCAACACTTGCAGACATTCAGTGAATTAATTCCTGGAAAAATATTTCACTCTGAATTTTTCCTAGTGATTCCTACAGAAAGTTTGAAAATGTAATAAATACACGGATGGGTTTCAAAGCAACTCATTGTCTCTCCAATTAATTGCTATCAAATATATCCAGATACAGCAGCCATTCAAGCCCAGGATACCCAGGATGGAAATTTCAACATAATCCACTCATGTACCACAAGTGAAAGCTTCTCTGCAGAGAAATCACAGAATGACAGCTAAATTCCTTCCAAAGATAAGCCTGAGATAAAAGAAAAAACAACCTAGTTTCTGCATATGGGCTAATTACGAACTAAACTCTCCTCACAGGATCTGGAATACAGAAGATCCTAACTCCCTAAAAGATAAAGTGTCCTAAGTCCTAAAAATACATCTTACATACACACACACAAACTGATTGCCCAGGTTTTTTTAAATTACTGCTTGACTACAAAAGTCATCAATTTCACCACAAAACAAAACCAAGACAAGTGTCTTAAGTAACACAGAAACACTCTAGAGGGAGGTTTAGCACTGCAGTAACTCTAAAATCATCCTCACAGGAAGAAACAAGTAACTTAAGTTCATCTGTTAACAAAACAGCTCCTGAGCAGTCAACCCACGGCTGCTCCTTGTTCGTCCCCAAATCGGGGACCCACCCTTAAAGTCCACAATCTCTTCCTGCTCTCCCACAGAAACCTCCTGCATCCTTTGGGATTAAAAAATCCAACCCACTCTGCCCAGACTGCAGGGAATGATCTCATGGAAAGCTGCTTGCTGTCTTTGCAGGGCAGGTACCCTGAGTTATTTTTTCCTGCCTCTCCAGGGGTTCTGTAGCTCAGAAGCAGAGGAAAGAATTTGCTTCACCCTGGAATTTTTGTTTTGTATTCCAACCCTGTTGTAAGGCTGTGTTTGCCAGGCTGCAGCTGTTTGGCCTGGTGAGATTTAGGAATCAGCCCAGGTGACTGGGGTTCCATGCTGACAGGGTTCTATTTACAGAGTTCCCCAGCACCATTCCCAAATCTCCCAGCTGCTCCTGTGTAGTGTCTGCCATCCTCCTGCTCCTGCAGTCATCACTGAAATGCTGCAGTAAATCAGTGTATTTTCAAAAGAGTTTAGTTTCCAGTCTATCGGAGACTTGTGTTATTTTGGCTAAAATTCACTCAGTTTCTCTCATTCCTTACAAGGGAAACACCATCACCTTTCCAGTCTTCACAGGATAAAGATAAATCAGTTAATTTTCACAAAGTGTTGGAAATACATGATAAACAACAGCAAAGGAAAACAATGAGCCATGGTAGAAGTTACTAAGACATAGTGGGAATGTCTGATTTTAACCCTTACAATTTTAATCCTCTGAAAAATTGTTCAAAAGGCCACAGGGCAGCTCAGCACCCTTGTCAGAACATGGGAAAAGAAATGGTCAGCTTCTGTTTGCATTTTAAACAATGGAAAACCAGTACATTCTGGCAAATATAAATTCTATATAAAATACATACAAAATAAACCATGTTATGTTTATTTATTAAGTACCTGCTTTATATATTATGTATACACATGCACACATTATATGGACAAAAACTGCCATAGGAATATTGTAATTTTTCAGGAAATATTAATGCATATATTCTGATGTCTTGAAACGAGTGTGTTTTCTAGGTCTGGTGAGACACAGGGTGAGGGAAATGGGCAAGGATGACCGTGGTGTCTGCTTACATCCACCTCCCCACCTTTCCTGCTCCTCTCACTCCACCTCCAGCTGCTTCTCCCTCTCACATCCATTTCATTTTATTTAGGGCTCCTCTCCTGACCACTGCCATGGATATGAGGACCTGCCAACGGGACTCTGTGGCTACAAACTCCATTAACTTTTTTCTACATTTGAAAATGTTATAAATGCATGAAGTTTCTCAGTGCCACAGACATGGCAATCAACACCAGTGCCCTGTCCCCTCCTGATGACAGATAAGCTGGTTTTACTGAGCACCCACAGCTCTTCAATGTTAATGTGACCTCTAGAAAACGCAGAGAGGAGAAAAAAATCCTAACAATTACTCTTAAAAAAAACCAAAAAACTGAACAGATACTTCCACTTCTGCCTCACTTGAAATGTAGCTCAGGGAATGGGCTCTCCCACCTTTTTTGTGCAACATCAGTGCCTTTAGCTGAGGTGCTACAATTAGAAACTCATTAGCATGCAGGGAAACTCAACCTCCTTGAGGTTACTTGCAAATTCCAAGGGGCCAGGCCATGCTGATTGCTTGGAGTCACGTTTTACTCTGAAACAATGATAATGAAACATCAAGCAAAAACAAAACATGACAAGGAAGGTCATCTGTGTGTTCCCTGACTGTGAGAGACTGGTCTCTTGAGTTAGAAGTGTGAAATAATAGTAACTGCAGCAGAGGTGTATTTATAATCTCAAGAAAAAGATTTTACCTATTTAACACGCTGGGTAAAATGCTTTTGGTTTTTTGGGGTTTTTTTTGTAGGTAGCAGCAAAAGCACACATTCAGTAAACTGTTTTTTCACCATAAGAGTATTCTCAGCCACTGATTTCAGGCAGCTTATTAATCATGGAGAATAGCTAATAATAACAATATAAAATTGCAATTTAAATGCTATTAGCAGGCATACTGTTAGTGGGAAATGAGAACCTTTCTGAGCTCTCATTTCTGAATATTAAGGTAAGCTGCTAAGCATATATTAAATAATGCAGGACCAAAAATACAAGTGGAAGAGCTGAGTGCAGAATCCCAACCGATCTAGAAAACTGCAGAATTGCTGATACACTGGATCCTTCTCCCATTTATACCACGGCACAGCCTAGAAAAGCCAGGAAAGAATCCCCTGGAGATGGACAATAAGCAAAAAAATAGCTCCAAAAACCTTCAAAGGCAACAGGTGAAAACACAACACAAAAAAAAAAAAAAAAAACCAAAAACCAAACACTGGACAAAATAAGAGCAGGGAAATTTAAATCCAGGCCCTGTAATTCATCACATACATTTGCACCACTTACCATGTAATTAGGGGCAAGTTATAAACACTGGGCTGGGGTGTTTCACTTGCCTTTGGACAGGTTCTCCTGCTCCCAACAAAAGCACTCTGTGTTTAGAAACTTGGCACCCAAGTGCAGGGCACTAACCTACAATTTTTTTTAAACCAACAAAGCGTTCAGTTCTGGGAAACTGATTTTCACTGGCCACCCTTCCACTGCTTCTAACTTGCCAAAAAAAAGTCAGATGTCAGAATATTCCGAATTCCCTAAGGTGACAGGAGGCATGAGCATTTCCAGTTCCCTTTATAACTGGTTTAAAAGGGATATCCCACTGCTGACAAATGCGACTTCCCATTTCTTTGGGGCACTTCTCTCCCCAAAAGGCTTTATGTGAAATTTTATTTCCACCTCCAAAACAGAAATCCTTTTAGAAGCCCTTGAAGAAGCATCCAACGTTGTTTTGGAGCTGTGCACTTTTCAGCAACCCAAGGAAGAGATCCCACAAGACTTCATTCATATAAACAGCTATTCAGTGACTCTCAAATGCTGCAGCTGCATTGCTGCAAAGCTGGGGGGGTTTCAATCCAAGCAGCTGAAAGCCTCAGTTGTTAGGTCTGAGCTTTCCGAAGCGCAGAGTGTAATTATTTTTCCAACTGATCAAGACTATTCCCTAAATGCAGTGACTGTTGTGTCTCTGCATATAAAAGACATTCCCAGTGTCTAATGGATAAATGCATTAAGAACTGGTGTTAAATTTTCTACATCAGTTAAAAAAATCACTCAAGAATACGCATTTTTAACCACAGTTTCAGGAGAAACCATCATTGAAAAATTCAGGTATTTAATCAAATTTAGTTCAGCTGCCAATGGAATTGATACTTGCCAAGGTAAATTCATATCTGGAGGAAGAATGGCATCACCAATAACTTATGGCACTGTTGTCAGTGAGTGGGCTTAATTCAGCACAAATTCCACGTGGTTTAGGAAGGTTTTTCAGATGGATTTTAGGCTGAGAAGACGTGCAGAAAACCCAGCACTAAGGACTCATCCATCACAGGCACAGGAATCATCTTTTCCCAAGTGACAGTGAAGCCTGGCCCCAGAACACGTTTGCTCTGTGTATTTTGGGGGCAATGCAGCACTGAGGACTGAAAGGATGTTTAACATGACATCCTACAAACTGCACTTGGAAGCAGCCTGGTGACAGCTTGTGTTCTCACATTCCATGGCAGGCACATCTCCAGTTGGATTTATGGCATACTGAGCTCCACGGGCTCACTCCCTTGGATTTTAGTCTACCTTTAATCTATTTTGAAATAAATTAATGTATTTTTAATCTGTTGTACTTGGACTTAAGCTCCAAGAGCCTCTACTGTAAATTAAACAGGCGGCTGCCCCTTATTAGATGCTTTCTAATTTTGGATAGGGGGAAAAAAGCAATCCTCCCTCTTTTCTTACAAACAAATCAAAATTCATTCCACTCCCTATCACAAAGCATGAGGCCAAATCTGCTTTTATTTCAGATGAATGGGAAGCTGCTCTTACAGAAGAATGTGAATTTAAATTTATTTTGGACCGAGTAAACCAGAACATTTCCTTTCCCTCTAATTGACCTGATTTTACCTTTCACTCAAGTTTCACACTGACTTCTGAGAAAACCACATGGAGTCTGACTTTATAACAATTGGGAAAAAAATGTTAAAAATGTTTTCTGTACTCGAGAACTTCCACAAGTCAAAATACGTGAAAATACAGAATGGGCCTAAGTCTTGTATAGACCAAACTGATTCAGAACCTCAACACATTTTCATGGTAAGTAATTTATGGAAAAGATAAATGAACAAAACATACACCATGGTAATTTGCTGATTAACAAATTATCCCAACAGAACAATGCCACAGCCATCAAAATTATTCCAGAACCTACCTGTGCATATTCTTTCTCAATTGCAGCTCTTTTCTGACTGAATGCTCTGAAAGAAGAGCAAAGAAATTCCATTAGAACATCAAGCAAAACACTCCAAATTCAATAATTTAGTCAAAATCCATTAACACAGAGGGCAAAACTCTACAAATTCAATTATTTGCTTTAAAGGAGCTTCTGCTGGACAGTCTGCAGAGTGAAAAAGCAACAAAAAAGGGAAATGGTTGACAAGTGCACATCAGTAGCAACAACTGTGTATGGACTTCACATGTGTGATGGCTGAATTTCCAAGTTTTATTGGGCAAACTCTGTTCCCAGGACTACTCAGTTCCCAGGCATAAATAGCATTTTCTTCATGAAAAGCTCGTCAGCTTTCCAGTGGTACAGCCAAGGGAGGAATTTGGGAACACAGAACAGGATTTGACTTTATGTATCTAGACAGACTTACTCAATTTTCCTCAGACTTATTTTGATCAGTTATCTTCTTTAAGCTATACCACAAACTACTCAGCTTAAGGCTACACCACAGGCACCAAAAAAATCTAATTATATTTAAATTACTTACACAATAATTCTGGTGACATGCCAGTAAAAAAATCCACACCTCAGGAACATCCTCTAATGAAGTTAACTCAATAAAAAGGAGCTCTGGACAAGCTCCCTTTATTCCTGCCTACTCTATTTCATCCATGAAGAGTATCCACACGCTACAGGCTCAGCTTCCCCAACGGGATGCAAAATAAAAGTTTAAATGCATTAGGATTGCTAAAAATTCTTCCCAGACCAATGACAGCCCAAAAGATCAGGCCATATTCCAGCTCCAACAGTTAAACTTCCCAAATCCCCCTCGTGTAGCCCACTAAAAACCCATCCACCACAGGCATACGAATCATCTCAGGGTTCCAAGGGCTGTGTGACTCCCACATGAAACACCCTGACAGTGAAGTTTGAACAAGTGAAGTTGGCTGAGAAGCCTGTGAATGAATTTCCTTTGTAAAGCATTCCAAGTATTCCAGTTAATAGTATAACCCAATTTCTTTTAGGATCTCCTGTTCCAAAATCCAATATCCCAGTCAGTTTGGCAAACACCTAGAAACCACAACATTTCCCTGAGAAGACTCACTTTTCTATCAGAAGTATAAAGAACTGCACAAGTAAGTCCAAGGAATAACCAAAAGCTGTTATCAATATTGAAAAAGTAGAAGAAAACAAGTGGCAGTCTTTGGAACATAAATCTGGGAACACTTTAGGCAAACAAAGTTATTTTCCAATTCTCAGCTAATTGCATTTGAAAACATAGAATCAGGCCTGAATTATACCAAACCTGGATATGAAGTTGTGTATTTCACCTGAGCTTTTATCCCACCCCATCCAAACTAAATTCCTCTTCAATTAATTACAAAACAATGACTGTGACAAGCAGGAAGCGCGAGATAGCCCCAAAAACTTTCTACATTAAAAGTTTTGCGCCAGAGAGTAAAAACAAAAACATTCAACCAGCCCTTGTGTAGGACTACAAAATAACATAGGAATCAAATTGATTCCCAAAATCAACTGAAATTTGGAATTGGATCGACCGCAAGCTCTGGCAGGAAGAGAATGGATTGTACAGCAGCAACTCCTTATGAGAAATATTTCAGATTTTGTTTAAAATGGGGAAATAGTTGGCAAGGTGCTGCATCCAATATTTAAATTTGTTTTGCTGAATGAAGAAAATGGCTAAGCATGGAAAGGCTGCCGGGATCAGCCGTCTGCATTCCTTGGAGCCGGCGCTCCCTGCGGCTTTGGGACTGCGCTTCCCTGCCTTGGACCAGCACAAAGCTGCTTTCAACCTTGGGACAGCTTATACAGCAATCCTTCTATGACAACTAGGAATGGATTACAAAACATGATGAAAGGGGAGACTGAAGTCAACACATTTCCCAGGAGAAAATTATTTTGAGCAGGGGAAAGAGAAGTCTGACTAATAAATGCATCATAGTTTCTTAACTTGGGCAGCATGAAAACCTTGACGTGCGTATCTAGATTTTATGTGCAAAGCTAGGATAGTCTTAACCTTTTTGTCCTTCAGGATGGACTTTCAAATCCATTCATCTAAGGAAACATTTGTTTCCACGAAGTAATAAAATGTTCTTTAATTACTGGTAACTTTTTAAGACATGAATTAGTGAGTCTGCAAGAAAGCAGGAACATTACTTCATGTTTTTTTTCCAAACTAGGGAGCATTAACACCTGCTTTTACACCTTTTTCTCAAAGTAACCATTAACTAATTGCAGGAACCACCAGAACTGCACTCCCTAAAAAAGCATTTTAATTTGTGGACAGTAATTCCTAAATATCTTCTTTATCCTGTCAATGTTAATGTAATGCATTTATTTCCTTCTCTCCATTTTCACCTAGGCTCTGTGAGACCAGGAGAAAGAAAACTTCTCTTCCTGCCATCCCCACTTTGCTAGTGACACTTTTTCTACTGTTGAGCCCTCACTGCAAATTCCCAACCCCAAATTTCAACCACTGGCATGTATTTCCATCACTCATATCCATTAAAGGTAACAGATGCTATGAAATATTGAGGTATCTTTTTATATTCCCACTGTAGAAGAGCATAACAATGTGAATTAAGGAGTCAGGTCAGTGGAGAATCATTTTCATTAAGTTTTCCTACAGGGGAACAGGAGAAACAGATGGGCTTAATTATTTCATGGATGTCCACTAGGGCTGGAAATGTGTAAAGCTCACACCTTCACGAAAAATCAATATAAGAACATTAAAACATACATTAGTGTTTTATAAGACAATGTCCCATCTGCCAATACTGTGCAGTTGTACAAATCTGAAGATCAAAGTCACAGCTTGCACAGTATAAAGTTAAACCCAGTGACACCCTGAAAACCAGAAAGTGAATTAGTCGCTGTATAAAAATTTAATTCCATGCAGAGCTATGCGAAAACGTAAACACACACTTCATGTTCAGGGCTCTTGAATAAAAGAGGAGGCTAAATTTGCACCAGTGAATGTGTTTCTATTCAAAGACTGAGAAATTCAACAATGAACCAGGCAAGGCCTGAATCCCATTTGGAAAAATTTCTCGTGCAAGATGATGATAATAATCAAAAACCCAAGGTATTAACTGGAAAATTCATAAAGCTCAACTGACACCAGTAGTTTGTGGTTTTGGGTTTTTTAGGCTATGAACATTCAGACAAATTGTTTGGAAATTTTAATGAAATTTTAAAATCCTTACAATTAACACAAAGCCTTGGAAAATGGATAAAGTAGTATCACACCCAAAACATCCAAAAACATTAGGCTAAAGAAACACACCTTTTGACTGACCTTGACCTGAAATAATTCACCCCATCAAAAATTCCTGAAGTAAATCTCATTAAGAATTGCAGAGGACACTGCAGCTGGGTTAAACCTGACTCAACCACCAACTTGAGAAGATGAATCAGTGAATTTTGAAATACTCAAAAATTTCCAGCTTCCCAGAAAGTAGATCGAGGATAATTCCTGACAGCTAGAACACACAGCAGTGGAAAAATATGACTTTACAACTTGTGCTTATAATATACACTGGGAGCACACACATTCAGTGTGCAACCATGTCCAAAGTAATACTATCCTGGTTTTTTTTTAGTGTACGCTCACTTCAAAATTTTCCATTAAAAACAAGAAACAGACAGCTCTCATTATAAAAAAAAAAAAAAAAGAAAAAGGGGAGCAGCTGGCTTTGTCCCAGCGACAAAAAACACTCCATCAGCTTGAATCAACCCCCAAATATTGTTGAATTTCTTTGTATTTATTCTTTCTTATCCTCTTTTTAAACCATCCCAGACTTTAAATGGTTTTGAATGATTTTTAGTGGGGCAAAGGGAATAAATAAGCATATTGCATTACTGCTGGCAGGATAAAGATGGTATTTAGGAATTACTGTCCACAGATCACCCCTGACCAATCTCTTTACCAGTGAAGACATGCAGTGAAGTGTTTCTGTCCAGGATGGCATTGAAACTCCAGCCTGGAGTCCCAGCCTGGCCTGCTGCTCAAGGCTGGAACACTCCTGAACTTGGCATTTGTCTTTGCTGACCTTCCAGAGGTTCCTGCCAGCCCAAGGTCACCCTGGACACAGCCCTGCCTCCAGCCTGTCAATGTTCTCCCCTAATTTAACAGGCTCCTTCAACTCGCCAAAAGCCCCATGCCACCATCCAGCTTGTGACTGAAGTCATGGACCAGCACTGATCCATCGACCTCTGAGGGATTCCCAGCTGCCAGCTGCACTTGGCACCGCTCCCCACCACTCAGATTTGGGGAGCCCAGCCAACTTTCCACCCAGCTATCAGTCCATGTGTCCCCAGCGTGGCTCTAAAGGTGCTACAGGACTGTGTCAAAGGTGTCCCCAAAGCCACCACATACAACACGTGCACTGCCAGCTTCCCCAAAAGGCAGTCAAGCACCTTTTGCCCTTGGGAGTCCGTGCTGGCTGCTCCAAATCACCTTTGTCCTCCTCCAAGGAATGGAAAAGAAAATTGTTCCCAAGAGGTTTTGCTGTGTAGTTTTCCCAGAATTAAGGTAAAGGTGCTGTTCCCCAGATCCTCCTCCCGGCAGTCTTTGGCATTTGCCTTTCTGCAGCCATCAGGAAGCTCTCCTGACTGCCACGACCTTTCCAAGGTGACAAGGAACTATCCCACTGCACCTCTCGAGTTCCAGTAAGCTCCAAGTCCTGCAGCTGCACCTGCCCTGTCCAGTTCCACTGGGCAGGTGACAGCTCACAGTGCTGGGCTTGGCTGGGATGGAGTTAATTTTCTGCACAGTGGCTGGGATGAGGCTGTGCCTGGGATTTGTGCTGAACACAAAGTTCCGGGCACAGATAACTCAGAGATGTTCCCATTATTGCTGAGCAGTGCTTACACAGCTCAAAGCCTTTCCTGCTCCTCACACCACAGAATGGTTTGTGTTGGAAGGGACCTTAACAATTATCTTGTTCCACCTCCTGCCATGGGCAGAGACACCTTCCACTATCTCAGGTTGTTTCAAGCCCAGTCCAGCCTGGCCTTGGACACTTCCAGGGATCCAGGGGCAGCCACAGCTTCTCTGGACAACCTGTTCCCATTAGTGAGTAGGCTGTGTGTAAGAAATTGGGAGGGGACCCAGTCAAGACAGCTGACCCCAAGTGACCCCAGACCACACAGCATTATGCTCAGCAATAAAAGCTGGGGGAAGAAGATGGAAGAAGGGATGTTCAAAATGACAGCATTTGTCTTGCCAAGTAACAGAATTATTAATATTGGGAAAAACCTCAAGGGATCACTGAGTTCAAGCTGTGCCCAATCCCCACCTTGTCCCCAGCCCAGAGCAGTGAGTGACACATCCAGTCCTTCCTTGGACACCTCCAGGGATGGGCACTCCAAACCTCCCTGGGCAGTCTGTTCCTTTCCATGAAGAAATTCCTGCTGATGCCCACCCTGAGCCTGCCCTGGCCCAGCCTGAGGCCGCTCCCTCTCCTCCTGTCCCTGCTCCCCCTGGCTGTCCCCTCCTGGCAGGAGCTGTGCAGAGCCACAGGGGCCCCCCTGAGCCTCCTTTTCTCCAGGCTGAGCCCCTTCCCAGCTCCCTCCACCGCTCCTGGGGCTCCAGCCCCTTCTCCAAACCACGCCACTGAATTAAAATATTCTTTGGAATGCCAGCTCCCACTATAAAGGGAAGCAATCCTGAAATACATGGGAGGAGGGAATGGGCCAAAACCTTATGCCATCCCTTGAAGGAAAACAGGTTTTCTTAAGGAATGTCAACATCCTTGTTTGGCTTAATTGAGCACTTTTATGTGGAAGCCTCCTCCCACTCTTCCCCAGCAACATGAAAAATGCACCATAATGAACCAGTACCATACAACCAAACAACTGCTGCTACCTGGTTTTTAATTTAAGGACAGGTGTGTCACTAACAAAGGCACAAGTGATTCCCAAACACTCTAGCCAACATAAATCATCCCCGTGGCTCTGTTCAGGGCAGGGGTTGGCAATAAATGCTGAGATAAGATAACACAGCAGCAGCTGCATGGCTAATGAGGGACTCCAGGAACACTCCTGAATTCAGGCACACACTGCATTAATATTCCCTCCCCGTGTCCAGCAGACACAAAGACAGCATACCTGGAGCAATAATGAATCTACAGAAATTATTCATCACGACAAGACTCTCAAACACTGAATGTAATAAGCTCCTCTTCGTGGTTTTTCTCTTTACTAAACAGAATTACCACTACAGAAATGTTTTAGAAGATTTGCATAAAATTCTGAGCGTCTGAAGGGTAAATTATTTTTCACAACACAATTTCCGCAGTTATCTGTACACAGGCTGCAGAAAGCATGGCAGTGCAACAACCAGGTTATTAAAATTTGGAACATACTTCACAGAATCCCAGAATGGTTATGGTCAGAGGGGACCTATAGAACATCCCATTCCCCACCCTGCCATGGGCAGGGACACCTTCCACTGTCCCAGGCTGCTCCAAGCCCTGTCCAGCCTGGCCTTGGACACTGCCAGGGATCCAGGGGCAGCCACAGCTGCTCTGGGCACCCTGTGCCAGGGCCTGCCCACCCTCACAGGGAAGAACTTCCTCTTAACACCCTTCTTGCTAATATCTAATCTAAACCCACTCTCTTTTTAGTCCAAATCCATGCCCCTTGTCCACCCTGTAACAAAGTACCAAAGACTCCAAAATCAGAGATTTTTGTAGCCTGACTTTCCCTTTTCCCAGCAAAACTCTTCCAACAGTGATCACTGAACACCATTAATGATACTTTTTATTTATACATCAAAAATTTCACCTCAGACAAAGCATGGCAAGTGAAGTTTCACCTTAATTACATCACATAAAAGAATTACTCCTTTATTACAACTCCCTGCACATCAGACCACCACAAAATCATCAGCAAAGACACTTCACCAGGGAATCCAGGTGCGCCTCCAGTCACTTTCTGGCTAACTGTACTTGATTTAAACACCCCCAAAATTCAATAAAACCAGCACTGACTCTAGCAGTGGATCTCATGCCTTTGCTCTTGCAAAAAGCCAACTGAAGGAATTAAGAAGTTGTAAGCAAGGAGAAAGTCACCTCCATTTAATTTAAGACGAGAGTCTCCACTTGCACAGAATATTTCAGGTTTCTTTTCAGCCACTCTAAGAAAAAAAAATCATCAGAGGTCACATTACAGCAAATCACAGCCTTTACGTTTGGTTTTAAAAAAAACAAACTCTTTTGTTCAATGGTTTTATATCATCTGAATGAATCAGATCCCTTCCTAGAAAGATGACCCTTTTATATGCATGCTGTCACCTGCCAGGTTTATGTTATTGCTTAGAAATAGGCAGTTCAGCTGCACTTTTATCAAAGAGCAAAAGTTCCATGTCAGGTTTGAATAATATCAGCACTGCCACTATTGCCTTTCCTGCTGCAGACTTTGTACCACCTCCTAAATAAACTCCACAAAAAGTTACTGTACTGTGTTGGGCATTTAACAGCACTGCTCAAACACCGTTTTGCTGCCTGGATTTTGGGCTGGCTTTATTTGCCTGGTCTCCAATTAAACTTGCTAGCTCCCACAATCCATCACATCCATGTCCTTCAGCACAGAGATACACATGTGAAATTCTTCCCCCAGCTCTTGTTGATGAACATATCTCTACATCAGAGGATTACCTTGGTTCTTCTTTCCAAATTACATGTTAAGATTTTCCTAGACATCAGGAAAGGGAAAGATTTCCCTGGAAAAGGTTGAGGTGGGGAAATAAAACTGCTGAGTACTGCAGACCTTCCCCTAGAGCCCATCACTAGGCTGCCTCAGATGATGGTCTTGCTGCTCCCATTCCCAGAGCATCCTCCTTCCATCCCTCGTGTCCCTGACCAGCTGGAGGTGTCACTGATCCTGTCCTCGAGCAGCCAAGCAAAGCTGTCACACTCCTCCCTTCCTGCCCACGGACCTTGCATGCTTTCCCTGCTCAGCCATGAGGGGCTCCCGCTGAAACTCCTGACCTTCCCACACAACAACAGCTAAGGCTGCTCCTTAGCTCTCTGCAAGTCCTCCTTAGGAAAACTAAGCTGAACCCACCACTCCTGGCTGCTCCCCAGGAGATTCTGGCCACCAGCTGCGTGAAGGAGCTGAATTCTGCTCTCACGACGGTGCATCTCCAGCTCCTGGAGGCAATTTGTGGCCACAGAAGCCCAAGCCACCACCAGTCTGGACAGGATTCCGAACACCAGCCTCCCCTCCCACAGCAAGCATGGACAACGTGGAGTTCTCACACCACAAACATCCCAACGCCGCGCGAACGTGGCCTCCAGGCCAAGATTTTTAACAAGAACGTTGCTGGGCAGGCCAAGGTCCCACCAGCTGTGAAAGCACACGAGGCAGCAGAACAAACTCAAAACCACCCTGGCGAGGTCACCCACAGCCTAAATTTTTGCCCACAGAGAAGTTCTCTGACCCAGCGCAAGAAGCCAGTGACATTTCCTGCTTGTGGATCCGCTTGAGGTCTGCCTGATCTCAGCAGAGGCGTGAAGGGCATCTTTACAACTCGAGAAGCACAAATATTTGTAACATCAGGAAACTCTCTGCTTGCTGAGTCAAGGAATTCAGCTCTCCTTCCTGCAGCTCGCTGGCAAGTCAGCCTTCACTTTCTGCTTACCTCAGTGCACTGCTCCAGTTCTCTGGCAAGCACAAAAGAAATAAAAAAGTGGCCTTTTTTTAAACTTGACTTTAATGTACATACTCTGTACTGTCTCCTCTATAGTCTTAAAATAGCTCTTCTGAACAGAGCTTCATAAATTCCTGCAGAAAGGGAGTAACTGGCAGCTCAAACATCCTGTACCACAGCAGAGCTCTTCTCTCCTCTACAAATTCCTTTCTACAACGCATCTCACGATTTTCTGTCGGTTTTTCCCCGAGCAAACAGGAGCTACAAGGCCCGCCCCATCCTTTTTACAGCCAAGCACACAGTAATCCCTTGTTGATTCAGCTACTACAGAACATTTCACCACCCTGAGGAGCCCTGCTCCATCCTTCTGCTACACAGAGGATTTACAGTAACTCACAACTGCACTGGATTCTCTATCTCTGCCCTGCAATTAGAAGCCTGCTCGTCTCACACCTAAAACTAATTGGCTCCGACAGCTTTGCTACCATTTGTCCTTTGGAATGCTTACCCTTTAAATCTCCACTTATCCTCAACTAAGACAAAAGTATACGGAAGGAAAATTCTCCTGAATGTAAACAGAGGTATTAAAGCTGAAAATATTTCAATCAATATTTCAGTGTATGAGGACACAGCCAGCTATATTATCAAGGAATCAAAGTTGGGCATAATATGTTTGTGACAAAAGCAGTCTCCTGCCTGTCCTGCCGGCATCCACCCACCTACAATTGTTTTTACTCCAGTTTTCAGTACCTGGATCATCCTTCTGCCATCTCCTCAAGCAACTGCAGGCACTAGTGTTCTAACCCCACTCAACTCAAAGGAGTAATAACTCTGCCTTCTGTGCCCAGAGAGCAGATAAATGAGCTCCTGCTTTGAAAAACAAAAACCAGGAAGTCTAACTTTGAATATCTTGACTTCACAAGTTTTTACACACAGAGTAGTTCAGGTGAGAAAAGACCTTGATAATCATCACGACCAACCATGAATGATTTCCTGCTGTTACAAAATGTCCCTTCCTAAAAAGCCCATTTGGATTTTCAAGAGAGCATTGCTTACAGTACTCACAGCACTTCAACTGATGCACTTCAAACCTGAAACTTCCCCACACAATGTGTTATAAAGTCAAAATTTTAGCAGGATATTTAGAGGTCAATCCCAACAGGTACATGCCAATTTTAAGTGCTCTTTACAACATACAGAACATATTACAACACACATAACATATCTTGGCAACGTTTCTAACAGAAGCTTTTTAGTGCTCAGTAAAATTTATTAGATTTAAACAAAAAATATTACCACGTATTCAAAATCCTTGGTGTGAAAGTACCCACATGCAAATTAGGCCTTAAATGGGAGATAATTGTAAATTTTTATCAGCACAAGCTCCCAATTAATGAGAAATTTCTCCTTTATAAATCTAACAAAACCAACAAAACAGTATTTCCCAAATGCATTTGTCAGCTACAATTTTATTCATAATTTTAAATGTTCTAATCCACACAACCTATGCTAAACCATGAAATATCTTTACCTCGTGCCCCCTGAACAGTGCCCCTGTAGCAATGCACAGAGAAAAAAATTCCAGACAACATTCACTAGTGAGCAATGTACTCCCCATAAATCACATTACTGTACAGTTTGGGATTAGGATGAGTTGCCACTAGCAACAGAGCCAAAAAAATCAATTCTGTCACTATATATAGAGAATTCTTGCAGCCTCAAACGTAGCCAATGTTTTCAGCAATTTGTCTCAGAGAAGTATTAGCAGTCCAGCATGTGATCAGAGGAACATGACACCCAGACACAAAACAATGCTAAAGCAATAGTTTTTCCTTCAGTAGAATAAAAAAAAGAAAACAAAAAAGAACCGCCAGAAAGCTGCTGGTGAGTGTGAGCATTTCATTCACCCTTTTCAAAATAAAAGCGTGCCCTCTTTACAGCATTAACATTCACAACAAATACAAGGATTGTTTTCAGAGCTTAAGTGTATTTAAAATGATCACTAATGAGGTTTTGTTTTAAAATGGGAAACTAAGCAAACATTAGGGAGAGATGCAATTTAGACAAATACAAGGGTACTTTTCTATAGCTTCCCCAAGCCTGATTCATCATATCCAAGGCATTTCCCTTTCAGGAAAAAAAAAAAAGAACAACCTAGGATGTTATAATTCAGACTGTCTACCAGGAGCTTTTAGAAAACAGGAATATGAGGAGTCTCTTTGATCCCCATTTGCTTAACAGCAAGAAGCCAAGACGCATTTCATCATTCATGCCTCTCATTTCATCCTGGATCTGCAAAAGCTTTTGTAGCAGACAACAACCACCTTGGAGTTCTTACTTGACTTATCTGTCACATTTTAGGAATCTTGACAGTGCCACCCAGGTTTATTACAAAAACTTCTCTCCTTTCTTTTCCTAAAGTCTTAATACAAGCACTTCAATTTTAAATGATGCCCTTCACAAGGTTTCATTGTCACTAGCACTGACGTAAGTCAATTTCTGTATTTTAATGGTTCTACAGGTAATAATAATTACTATAATGGGTTTTTTCCTCGAAGCACAATCACCCTGTTTTAGCAGAGTACAGTAGATGTACTGTTATTTTTTAAGTCAGTAAAATGTAACAGCTCACCGAAAACATGTGGCACAATTTCTAAAATCTATCTGTAGATATATGTCAGAATCAGAGAATCATTTAGGTTGGAAAAGACCTCTGAGATCATCGAGCCCAAGTTTTGACTGACCACTACCTTGCCACCACTGAGTGCCATGTCCAGTCACTCCTTGAACATGAATATTCCCTTATAAACTTTTTCCCAAAAGGAGAAATTTCAGTCTATTGTCAACCAAAAAAAGATATGGAAAGGGTATCTGAAAGGGGTCAAATCACCCTGCCTTCTTGCCACTGACAAGAATATTGATCTTGTTTACTACCTGCAGCACCACGCCTGCTCCAAACACATACAGGAGTATCATGCAGTTAAAACCATTGTTCCTGAGCTCCAGTAAAACCAGAACAGGGCTGTTAATAAAGGTTTCTCACATAATCACAGACTCGCAGCACGGTTTGGGTGGGAAAGGACTTGAAAGATCATTATTCCAGGGACATCTCCCACTAGTCCAGGGTGCTCCAAGCCCTGTCCAGCCTGGCCTTGGACACTTCCAGGGATCCAGGGGCAGCCACAGCTTCTCTGGGCACCTGTGCCAGGGCCTCCTCACCCTCTCAGGGAGGAACTTGCCTCCCAAAACCCAACTACCCCTGCTCTTCAGCAGCCAGAAGTCATATCCCTTGTCCTGGCATTCTATGCCCCTGTCTCAAATTCCTCTCCATCTTTCTTATGGGCTCCTTTCAAGTCCTGGAAGAGGCAATTAGGTCACCGCAAAGCTTGTCTTTTCCAGGCTGAACAATCCCACTTCTCCCAGCCTTTCCCATGCTGCCAGTTCAGCAGCACAGCTGGGTGCAGAGAAGGCAAAAGGCATTTCAAACATCCACTGAGCTGTGTCAACAAAAGGGCCCAGCCCTCCTCTAGCACAGTATTGAGCTAACCTGCTAAATTTAGAACAAAAAAAAAAAAATCACAACTAGAAGGGACAAGTCTCTCCAGCAGAGAGATCCATTTGCTCCCTGAGAGTAGAGAAGTGTTTGGATGCGTGGAGAGATGAGGTCTTGGTTCTTAACTGGTCAACAGCTCTGCGCTGCACCTCCACCAGAAGGACCTGGCAGAGAACATCAAAGCACCCCCACCAACTCAAAGGAACTTCTCAGGGCAGATCAAAGCTCGAGGCACTTCATAAGCCGGGCCCGGGGTGTTCCGAACACCACCCTGAACTGGGGAACAAAGGGCGCCGTGACGGGCGCGTTCCTGCGGCACAGCAGAGCCCCGCGGGGACAGCAAACCTTGGCTGCGGGACACGCAAGTCACAAGTCCAAGTCTCCCCGGGAGATGGGGAATAACAACACGGCCACGCTCGGCTTCAGGGAAAAGAAACGTACCTTCGCTCCTCCTCGTGCTGCTCTTTGTTAGGATGGAAAGGGAGAGAGCAGCCTCTTACCGAAAGAAGAGGGAGCGCACAAGAAGCACGTGCAAAGAATTAAAGGACATTTTTATCAGTGATACATTAGAGGATGATCTTTATGCAGATTTTTAAAACTACTTCTTGAGTACCAAATGCCCAACAGACAAACAGAGAATTCAACTCCTCAGGCACTGGGGATTAAGCTCAGCCACTTTTCACCAACAATAGGCAAACTGCAACACCAACTTCAACCACTCTTCGGGTACTACAATCAAAATTTTGCGTATTTCCAAATGAAAAACTCCTGTAATCACAAAGATTACCTTCACCTCCTCAGCAGAAAAGCCTAAGCTCCTAATGCTTAGAAAAGCTAAAATATAGGGCCTTCTTTGTTTTCTACACAGCTGATTAGCTCACAGCAATTAACTACAATCTGCTTTCATATCAATTAATACAAATATGGATGAACAATGTCTAGAATTTTTTTTTTTACATTTTTAACCTATTTGAACATAATGCACATCATTCAAGATCTGCATACATTCAGCCAAATCAGAAAGTTTTAGGCAGATGAAATCCTGAAAGCCTGTACATCACAGGGGAAAAAAAAAGATATTCCCAAAGAGAACTAGTGCACTTCCCAAGCTTTCCCAAGTCTGCCACTATTTATAGTGATTCGAGAGACTCAACACCTCCCACACTGTTACAATTCTGAGCTTTTGCTTTGATTCGAAACACACAGAGAAGAGCTAAGGAGGAGGTACAAACCAGTCTTACTGCAACTGCAGAAATTACTTTTCTCTCATCTCTTTTCTGTTAGTGGGTGGGAAATGTGGGATACAAGGAATAGCTGCAACTCCCACTAGCAATCCCAAAGACACCAGTTGTACAAGCACCCCAAAAATTCTAATGTTTGCTACACAGACAACTGATGTTCTTTTAACTGCAAAGAAAAGATGAGATTGCTCAGAGATCCAGAGGAGATCAAATCATGAGCGTTGAAACTTTTGCTCCCAAATTCCCACATTTTAGAACATTTTTGTCTCTGGAACAACCTCCCAAGAGATGTGTAGGGTCCCCACTGTGGAGGTTTTCAAGATACAGATGCGAGGTAACTTCATCCAGGCTCCCTTTGCCTTGTAGGGTTGGATGAAACAGCCTCTTGAGGTACATCTACTTTTAAAGAGCATCCTGGTATTGTTGGTACAGTGAAGTATCTTAAGCTCACCACCTTAAACCAATGCCAAAGGAGCTGGTTCAATAAAGTTATTGAAATTCAAATATTTGTGCTTTGCTGTGACTCCTGTCAAACAAAACCCCACCCTCGTGATGGTCCTCTCTTAATCTCACCAAATCACACAACCATGGAACGGTTGGGGCTGGAAGTGCCATCTGGAGACCCCCCCAGTCCAAGCCCACTGCCAAAGCAGGTTCACCCAGAGCAGTTTTGGATAAGCCCAGGGAAGGAGATTGCAGAACCCCTCTGAGCAGCCTCCTCCACATGCTCTGTCACCTCCCAGCAGTTTTTTCCCCTCACATTCAAGGGGAACTTCCTGCATTCCAGTTTGTGCCCGTTGCCCCTTGTCCTGTCACTGGAGAGAGTCTGTCCCATCCTCTTGGCACCTGGCCTGAAAACACTTGTATGCATTGATAAGATCCTCTCTCAGCTCTGTTCTCGAGGCTGAACAGCCCAGTTCCCTCAGCCTTGCCCAAAAGTGAGGTGCAGTGATATGTACCTGTCCTCTTGCTCAGCCAGCTCAGATCACAGAGAGATAATTCGAAACAATCACACAAAATCAATTAACATGAAAGAAAACTTCAGAAACAACAAGCACATTAAAATAACATGGGAAGCCACTACCATCTACTCCCTTTCTCACCAGTGGCAACACAGCTGAAAATTACCAAAGTACATTTAGAGATAAGACAGGCTAAAACCAGGCTGGGAACACACCAGGACTAAGAAAACCAGCTGCTAGAAATCAAAACACCATAACACCGTCTTTTATTGCCTTTCTGAATATTCTTTTTAATTCACAAGGCAATCTAAACTGTCTTTTCTGCCTCTGCCTGGTTTTAGGATGGGAAGGCAATGATTTTCAGGTCAAACATTCACAGAAATTCAGCAGCCTAACACATGGCAATGTTTCAAGACAGAAATTCCCAATTATGTCAAGAGATTACAACTATTTTACTCCCTGCTGAAAGACTGAAAAATAGGGGTCAGTTTTACTACATTTTTCACGAACTTCAGCCCCTCATCTCTGTCACTCCGAAATAGGAGCAAAGTAATTCCACCTTTTACACAGTTAAGTGATTTCTCAAATTTCCAGTTTGCAGACGACGCCAAGCTGAGCGGTGCAGTTGACACAACGGAAGGACGGGGCCATCCAGAGGGCAGGATTAAATGGGATTTTGGGAAGGAATTGCTCCCTGGGAGGGTGGGCAGGCCCTGGCACAGGGTGCCCAGAGCAGCTGTGGCTGCCCCTGGCTCCATGGAAATGTCCAAGGCCAGGTTGGACAGGGCTTGGAGCAGCCTGGGACAGTGGAAGGTGTCCCTGCCCATGGAACGGGGTGGTACTGGATGAGTTTTAACATCTCACTCCCACCCAAAACCATCCTACAAATCTATGATTCATTCTTATATTCAAAGATCTTAAAGGCACTTCTGATCTGAGCTCATCTCAGAGTATCATACCCTCAAGAAAAATTGTGGCTCGCTCAGTTTTTTTTGCCTCCTCCCTATTTTTTTTTCCTCCTTCAAAAATGCAAACAGAACACAGCAGAGCCCCCTCAAAAAATCTTATTTATGCTCAGGATTGTATGTATTTAAACATGGCCATAAGTGCCAACGTTTTCCCCACTAACATTGGCTTGCATCTGGCTAGAAATAACTCTGCTCAGTGGCTTCACCACCATAAATCTTCGAAAGCCTTCTGCATGGCTGAGCTCTGCTCATAAAATTAGACACCAGCGTGTTTTGTCTGTCTCATTAAAAGGATGTTTGGTGGAGCCGGCGCAGGAGGAGAGAGGAGTGTGTGAACAACCTTCTCAGAGCCACTGGGGATTGGCCCAAACTGTTCTCACAGTGGCACAAAGAAAGGAACGCTTAAAATAACTCCAAAGGCCCTCAGAAGGAATGGCTCCAAAGGTTGGGAATAATTTTAAAAGTCTGAGAATGGAATCTCCGTGCTTACAGTAGCAGGGAAAAAAACCCCTAGATTTCAATAGATTGGTTTTTTAGTTACTCTCTTTCCTCAAGTTTCAATTGGAAATATTCCATTTGCTTCCTAAATAAACACAACCCAAGACTTACAACCATTAATTCAATACTTTCCCTCTCTTTCCTCAAGTTTTAATTGGAAATACTGCATTTACTCCATAAATAAACACAACCCAACACTTACAAGCTTAAAGTCAATAACAAGCCCCCAACTTCATATAGTCCTACCGTGCATTTTGGAAAAATGTTATTAAAATTTTAAAACCTACTATAAAAACCAGTCAGAAAAGCACCACACTGAGCCATTATAAACCGGTTTATACTGCAAACATTTGACCAGAGCAGCTTGGGTTTGATAAGGTTTTAGCTTTTTTTCAACTGCCAGTTTTTAAAAGTATAAATGCAATATAAGTATAAATTTTCCATGGGCTTGCATATACAGAAAGCAATCAAGATGATTAAACAAGGTCAATGATTTTACTAAGTAAAAAAAAAAACTTTAAAAATCAGATACATATTCATCAGAAAACCAAATTCACCACGCGTAAGATAAGATATTAGCTGGGTCAAAAGTTCACTGGGAGCAGGAGAGGCTGATCTCAAGGACCAGCTGGGAATGAAAAGAAAAGTAAGGACACCAAGTTCTCTGCAGCCAAGATAACCACAGCACACTGACCCTTTTCTGGGGGAAAAAAACCAACAAAACAAATCCAAAACTTCTCTTTTTATCCCTATAAGGAATATTTACATGGTGTAGGATTTGGTAATCCCATTGCCATCATTTTTCAGGATGCTGGAATTGAAAAGGCACAAGGTTTCTGAGGTCTCCTGATGGGATGTTGGCAAAGGCAGCAAAACCTGCAAAATAAACCTTTTGGCATCACACTAAACAGAACAAAAGCTTGAGGCTGGGTGCAGGGTGGTCAGGCACCGAGCAGGCTCCCCAGGGAATGGTGACAGCACCAAGCCTGCCTTCAGGAAGCCTTTGGCACAGGGAGGGTTGGGGGTGTTTGTGCAGGGCCAGCAGCTGGACTGGATGATCCTGATGGGCCCATTCCACCAGGATATCCCATGACTCTGTGACAACACACCACCATAGGAAATCAGGCCAGGCCACACTGATTGTGCCTGGAATGGGAAGAATGCTCTTCCTCTTTCCAACACAGCTTGTCCTGACGTTTGTGGGATGTCCCCAACGCCTTCAACTCCCCTTACACAGGGGTTTCCAATAAGGGCTGGGGTGGAAAGCCTTGAGGGAAAGCCTTCACCACAGAAGTGATGTGATGAAGAAAGAAAACCCAAGAAGCACCTTGAGTTTGAACACGTGGATCAAAAGAATAAATTGTTATTCCTTTAGAACTACCCTGTGCCATGTATTTTAATATACATTGCAACTGTCCCCATAAAAATCTGTACCAAAGGCAACTCGACAGGACTTCATGGCAGCTGCTGGTTTCCCAGAGCACTGCCAAGTAACATCGTGGTGAAAAACAAGAGTTAGGTCCAGGAAAAGCCATGCTCAGATAAAATTCAGGGGAAAAAAAAATCAAACCCACAGGACTTTCTGCAAACTAAAGATTTGGTTCTTAAAAAATGGGGCATGAGTCAAAAGTGAAAATGCAACTTTTGGCAAGGAGTTGTTGTACTCAGGACCCAAATCCTCTTGCTATGTCTTGGAAGACAAACTCAAACTAAAGCCACAGTTTAGCAGAACAAGCCCAGGGTCTCCTGGAAGTCCTCAAAAATCAGATTTCCAGAGAGTGTGTTGGAATTGCTTTAAGAAAATAAAAGCTCATTCAAATGCAAACCTCAGAGAAAATAAATGGGGAAAAAATGAATTTTCATTCTGATGTGAGAAACGGCTTGTTGGGCATTTTCTACACTATTCTGCTATAAAAAAGCAAACAAAAAAAATCTTTTGATTATTTAACTTTCATCAGTTGAAAGGTACTCAGAAATACTGAAACAGGGGATTCATTAATTTTTGTCTGCCAGGGATAAAAAAAAAGAAGGAATGTGGTCCATTTCTCAATTCCACTGTGCCAAGACAGGCCTGAATCATTACACTGTGGCCATGTTTATACTAAAACTCTTCTTTTTTTGCTCAGAACTTGGATTTCCACACCCAGTAGGCAACAGCTTTTTTTAAAGTACATTCCAAGCTTCCCTCAAACAGTTCCAGTCAAAACATCACCAGATTTTAATTCCGTCAAGAATGTGAGCATCTCATTAAAGCCCTGCCTAATTATAGGTAACGTGCCCAGACCACAGATTCTGTGGTATCTTTATATGGAATATTATTCAGAAGTAACTGCACCAACTTTTCTCAAAAATGCTGAAATTTCTGCTTATTTAGTGTTATAGCAAAGAATTGTGTGTCCTCAACTCGTTAGCAGAGCCTGGGAAAAAAATTGAAAGCACGAATTAAAGTCACAATAATCACTAGTGGTGAGAAAGAACAACCCAGGAGGAAAGAAATGTCATCAGCTCGTAAGAAAATTGGAACTTTTAAAGAAATAAATATTCTAGTCACACAAAGGAAAGCCTCAAGTGTGAGTCAAATCCCCAAAAAAAAAAACATTTTGCACATTGTTTTTGGGAATTTTTCTGATTCTTCTGTTGCTTTCTGCTTTGGCAGGTTGCAGGTTTCAGAACCTGTAAGCACAGCAAATCACTCTGCTCCTACTGAAATAAAGCCCCAAACACCAGAGGCAAGAATTGCATCTGCTGAATGCAGGGAATGACCTTGAAGGAAAAAGGAAGGACACATTTCTCAGCAGGATAAAGGGAAAAAAGAGATGGACCTGCTCGTGGATAGATGAATTTTTTAAAAAAGAGCTTTATCAGACAACCCCTAGCCAGAGGGAAACATGCTCTGGAGCCCAGGATCAGGAATGTCCAAATAAATTGCACTCCCTGCAGCTGGAGACCAGAGAGAACAGGAAGAAAGGTAAACTCCTCACCACCACCGTGCCTGGGGGCAGGAAAAGCAGAGATTTCTCCAAATTATTCAGACTCTCCTATGGAATTCTAATACATATAGCTACACACACATGTAAATACATATTATTTTACAGCTTTTTTCTCCATCTGCTCCTCCTTCCACAGCTCCACAAGGCTCTTCCCTAACACAGATCTTTTAAAGGATCTTGTAGATCTGCTGTATTTAAAACTGGAACTGCTGCTGGTCTCTACTCCAGACTCAGCCCAGCTGCCATAAACCTTATCAGGAACCTGCCAACACAGCCAGCCAGATTCCAGGAGCACAAATTCCACCAGGGAGTACAAAGTGTATCCAACAGCAAAAGCTTCCAGGGAGCATAACTGAGCACAGAAAATGACATGTTAAAACGAGCAGGAACTGGCTGGCTACAGATGTAAATTCATTCATACTTTTACTTTCTTTTTTAAATATCTATGTTGCTCGCTCTGGCTTGTTATGACAGGCTGAGGCATCCAAGGAGTTCTCTGTCCTCATCCTGGGCACAGAAACACAAATCCTGCCCCGGAATTACTGTTTCCCTCACAACCTGCAGGAGGGACAGTCCAGCAACAGCATCCAAGACAGGGGAGGGCTCAGATTAGTAAGAGCCACAAGATCTCCTCACTTGGCTTAACACATCTTCAGTGGCTCTGCTGCACATTAAATAGGAAAGAATCTCAGGAATAGAGAACTAATTAAAATTCACAAAGTCAGAATTGGATAAAGAAAGGGAGGAGATTAAGCACCTGGGAGGAAAAAAACAAAAAAAAAAGAAATTGACAAATTGGAAGGGAGAAGGAATCATCAGAAGGCAGAGCTCTGGAGGAGAGGGTGGAAGATAGAAAATCACAGAATCACAGAATATTCTGAGCTGGAAGGGACCCACAAGGACACCCTAAAAAGGCAAGGCAGCAGCAGAAGAAAGGAGAGTAACACAGAGAAATGCAGCTTTATCAAAAAGAACACATAAGGAGGCAGAAATCACAAGAACAGAAGAGGGAAGGAAACAGAAGGAAGTATTTGTACATAGATTCACATCCCTATCAGTTGCACAAGTAGATTGTGAGCCTATCTTTTTGGCAATTCCTTTCTAACCATGAATGTGAAAAAAACCCTGAAAAAACTAAATTCAGGAGTCAGCAAATGAAAGGACTGTATTGTTACTCCGTCTCAGCCAGAAATCAGGCAATCTTTACATCTCATTTCAAATGACTTAAAAGATGAAGCAACATAGACCAACACATCCAGACGGCCAAAACGAGTTAAGACTCCAATGAGGTGAATTTTCCAGAGCTGTAACTCACAAAGCAGCAGCTGTGCCTTCCACAGGGGCATCAGGCTGGGGTTACACAGCGACTTTAAACCCATGTGAACCTGGGCTGCTGTTGAGCAGCTTTGCTTTCCCTCTCCTCGCTCAGGTACTCATCATTCCTCCTCCCACCCGTGCCACACAGGACCAGGGACTGGATTTATCAGAAAAACCTGGGAGAAAAGCCAGGGAAGGTTTGACTTCAGGTGGGTGAGCTCCCTGATCCACAGAACTCACCCACCCTGTGCTGCAGCAGAATTAGTCGGGCCAGGGGACCCAGCCCTACATCTTTAGTCCAGACTAAAGTTAAAACAGACACGCAAGCACAACTTCATTCTCTCTAGCAAAACACAAATGTGAAGGAGTTTTAAAAAGAACATTTTAGGATACCTCATCAAAACCTGAAAAGGCCTAAGAAGTGCTTTAGAAAAGCAGACCCCAAGCCTTTGAAAAAGCAAGACCCAATGTTTAATGTAAAGCAATTATCACTTAATGAGTTTATATCTGTAGCACATAAATACCTCTCAGAAATGCCGAGCTGAATTAAAATGTGCATCATACAGAGTTCTTTACAATTCTGCAGGCACTGGTACACACACAAAAGGAAAGCATCCCTCTGTCCCAGCAAACCAAGAGCATGTGCAGACCCTGCCTGTGACTCACTTACTACCATCAGTCAAATAAGGCAATCTTAAAACCAAAATAAAATACATGAATATTGCTAACACCTCTGATAAATTCAGCCATTCATAGCCCAGAAGAAAAATAATTAATTGACTGACTAAAAGCAGCCAGTGTGGATGGAGTGAAGGACTTCCTGCCATAAATGCTGAAGCATTTCTGGATCACAGCAACAAAACCTACATTTACCTGTCAAGAAAAAAAACCCTTTTCTCCAACCCAGTGGCAGAAAGACAACCTTTTTTATGGTAATGCCAACACAGATCTCCCACACAGCATGAGATAGATTTACTGTGCTACAGAAGATAAACACGTCATGCCTAAAAGTAAGCCAAAGACCCTAAAAGCATCCAGAATCACTTGTTCCCCAAATTCCCCAGTGACTGAGCACGAAGAAATATAACACAAAGCGCCAAACAGAGATTATAAACACAGAAATGTATTTTTAAATCTATTTGCTAACACATTTCAAACACATTTTTTACTAGGGTCTTGTCCAGCCACAAAAAGAGACTTCTGCTTTAGTGCTACTGAGTTTCCACAGAGGAACAACACAGTTTGTTAAGGCTGAACTGGACATTCGGTATTTTTTTAAATAAATACTAGAATTTTACATAGTGTCAAAAGCCATCCAAAAAAAACCGGGTAGTTACACACATATACCTCAACCCTGACCAAGAATCCCCAGTTTTGCATAAAGATATCAAAGCTGCTGGAACTGCAAGCATGCTTTATGGGTTGGTAGGCTGCCAAAAATCATCTGCTAATACACCAGACAATAGATGTATTCTGCTGGAGAACTTTCTGATCTTTTCCTCGTATCATTTCTCTTTAGTTGCACATAAAACCCAACCAAAGCAATACAAAAAATGTGATTTGAATGCTTGCATTTATGTGCCAAAAAATGAAGCAATTATTCACAATAAAGTAACTTTTTCAAGCATGCATTTTTCATCACTGGTTTGCAAGCCCTGATTCAGTGTTTCCTGTTGCCATTGCAGCACTTCAGTTTCTGGAATTCTGAGCACAAAGTTGTGCTCCTGCAGTGCCCAAAAGCTTTAAAAACGCTTCCAAAGGACCCAAACTCTGCTGAGTCTTGATAAACAAATGGCACTCTGCTCAAATTCCATACTTTTGGATAGCAGCAGGGTGCTTTCTACAAAAACAAACCTTCCTTCCAGAGACAAGAAGATCCTGTGTGTGGTTCCAGCTTTCTGGAACACTCCGGAACCACAGAGGCCGCGTATCCTGAATCCAGCCATAAGTGACAGGGGACATTAGGGCGAGGCTGACACCCACATTCCCCCAGAGCATCACACCCTGACCAACACCACGGAGCCCCCAAAGCTTTCCCCCTGCCCAATTCAAATGCCTCTGCATCACACACCAAGATCAGGGCTTGTTCAGCAAATGCTTTTAACCCCAAATTCCCTGGTTCTGATTCTCTTATCTGGTATTTGAACAAATCACTGGCACCACGGGGCTGTCATACCCCATCTCATCATCCCACACTGGAAGAATGTTTAATCTGTAAATCCACGCAGCAGTTCTGCAACCAGAGTGCTGAACACACTCAGTGACCATGGGAGTGAATTAAACATATTAACCCAGCTTCCTAATCCCCAACATTAAAATTCAGAAATTTAATTAACTGCAGAAATTAAATTACATTAAAGGAAGACATTTTAAGCTGGCATTTTCACGTTTTCCTGGGTTTGTATTCACAGGCTTTCAGCAGAATACAGACTGAAGTGATCATATGCTCCTGAAAAATAGCAAGTGCTAACAAAACCTGGGCTAGAGCAGCAGTACCAGGCCTAGATGCTCTAAAAATAAGTTTCCATCTAAGGGGGGGGAAATTCCTTGGATCAGTCTGTTACTTATTACTCAGCATTTGCGTGTTACACACTCCCCAGAATAATCTTAATCTGAGGAAATGAACGCTGCGATCTTTCCCATACGAAAAAAAAAAAAATGTTTCAACACCCAAAAAAACAAGGGGGAAGAAAAGGCTCCAGCCTTGACATTCTGATTTATGGAGGACGCTGATAGTGAGACAAACAGAACCTCATCTGTCAAAGCCAAACACTTGCATTTAATATACAAACATCAAGCAGGAAATCTCATTTAAATAATTAACATGTGGGCTACCCACTGCCAAAAAGAGCAGGGCAGCAATGGACTTCTGCTGAGTATTTTACAGGAAATGGAATGATTAATCCTCCATATAATGCCAGGTACCCACTCCCACTACATTTTGTTAAAAGCAAACCTTTAATTTCAGGAGAAGCAAATCACATTAGGTAAAAGGAATCATGAAACCCCCACAACTGATGTTGTATGGATTTTCTCTATTGCTCTGAACACATGTAGAGTTTTAAATTATAAATGCAAATATCTTCTTGTAACTTTCTGGTAAAAAATGCAATCTCCTTGAAAGTGCTTTTCAAAGCTATCTCTAGAGAGACATAAATCATCAGTGGCTTTAAAATATTTTAGTAATTTTAGCAGCCTTTTACAACTGGTAAATCAAAGTCTCAGTATATTATGTAAATAAATATTGCTGAAAAGACCAATGCTTTTTGGATGTTGTTTGTGAGTTTCTTTTAACATTTCCCCCATTGAAGAGAAGAAAAAAATGGTTTGCATTGTGTTAGCTCCAGTTATAATTTCCAGCTGTGTCAAAACTTTAACAGCCTAAAAGCAGGAAATCCAAAGAGGAAATTCCATCGTCAGTTCCTGAATTTTGTAACTCAAATGTTCCTCCAAAAACTGGACCTTAAAGGAATTTTGGTAAAATTTTCTGTAGCCTTACCTGATATCTTCCAGTAGGTCACATTCTGCCTGATGCTTGGCCTGAAGCTTTGTCATCTGCTCAACCTGAATGTTTTTCAGCTCTTGTGTAACTTTCACCTACAAAAAACCAAACAAACCCAAGGACCACTTATATTTTCTGTAGTTCAAGTCACATTTCAACAAGAAAACAAACGAACAAACCCAAGGACCGCTTATATTTCCTGTAGTTCAAGTCACATTTCAGCAAGAAAACAAACAAACAAACCCAAGGACCACTTATATTTTCTGTAGTTCAAGTCACATTTCAGCAAGAAAACAAACAAACTAACTGGAAAAGGTTTCAGAAGGCTGGCTTTACATTTTCAGTACTTGTTGTAGTTTTCCTTTGAGCCTTGTGATCCTGCACAGCAAAAATTCCAATTCTCTGGGAACCTACTTGGTAACTGGCAGAGAGCACCAATGGCCCAGGTACTGGGAATGATTTGGTTTTGGAAGGGAACCTTGGAATTGTTTTGTTCTTGTTTTTTATTAAACAAGAGGTGTTGGTATTTAAGCCCTCTAGTGCTCACAGGGAATCCACATTATCGGCCTAAAAAATGATCACCAATATCTCTGAACACATTATGCATTCATGAGGACAGAAATGCCAACTGTTACTGCAGAGGGAAGAGAAATTCACAGAGGAAGAGGACACCCATCTCCCTCTTTTTCACTAGCCAGGCAAAAAAAAAAATCCTGGATCTCACCAGCTTCTCTATTTTAACTCTGAAAACCATGCCCCAGCAACAAGCACCCCTTAATCACACCATCACATAAAGACAAGTTTTTCACATGACACCAGAAAAATAAATCACATGTATGCCCCTGACTTTAAGCAGAAAAAATGTCTATTTTTTACGTGAACTTTCAGCATTTTTGGTTTTATCTGTTTATAAAAAAAGCCCAACTCAAAATAAACCCACACGACACAACCCAGGTAATAGAAATAAGCTCAAATGAAATAGTACAGGCAAAGAACGACGCACATGTAACATAAATAAACCGCCACAAATGGGCTAAAATCGAAATAATTGAAATTAAATCGGTTTTGTTTGACAAAAGCAGAGTCCGCCCCCAAAAGAAGAGGCTGGGAGGCAGGAATGAGAGACCTTCACTGCAGCTGCCTGCCAGGGCTGCTGGGGAGCTCTGGGCATGACAAGGGTATCCTGTCCATGTTCCCTCCTCTCCCGGGCACTGCTGCAGAGGTCTGCCAGGTGCAGAACCGGTGATCTCCTCTCCCCGCGGAGACATCCCAATGCCACACCGAAAATCTGCGTGGGGCTGCAAACCACCCCAGAGCGGGCAGCACCACGGCCACGGAACAGGCACAGGTCTGAGCCCCACGGAGCTCCTTCCCCCGGTGCCCGCACAGCAGCAGCCTCTCCATCCTCGCCAGCTCTCCCTTCTCCCCATTCCGCACATCCCTCCAAACGTGCCCAAAAATCACCACGGAGCAGCTGAAGACACCTCGGGTCCCCCAGATACCAACCTGCCTAGCCAGGCAAGCCACAGCGGGCACAGCCTTTATCCCAAATTTCCATTCCCGCTTGCCTCCGCTCCCACACCAGTCCCCCCGCTGGGCAGCGCCCCACATCCGCACGGACTGCAGGGTCACGGAAGAGCCTCCCCGCTGCATCTGCAGGTTGTTCCCATCGCACGTGGGAACGGGTGTGAAAACGCCGTACAATTCCGCCCGTCCCTGCTCCCGTGTGCTCCTGTGTGCTCCTGGCACACGCCGGGACAGTCTGCGTCCCTGGATCAACTCCAGACGTGACCTTCTTCCCCAAGACAACCAACCCCTCGCTGCTGGCACCGACACACCACACGAGCCCCCAAATTCCCGTGGTAGCACCCCACAACCAGCACGACCTCAACGCCGAGCCCTCCTGAGCCGCTGACCCCCTCACAGCCTCTGTCTCCCTCGGAGAGTCTCCGCGGGAGAGGAGGGTCCCCGACCGAGCGCTGCCCCCCTGCACCTCCATCCTCACCAGCGCGTCCCCATCCCTGCCCCGTCCTACCTCCAGAGCTCACTCCCAACCCATCCCACCCACCGTCACCTCCGTGCCCAGTCCCCAACACTCGCCCCGACATTTCCCCACGACCCACCTTGCAGGGCCATCCTCGCCAGAGCCCCCCCGGCCCCCAAATCGCCGCTGCACCCCCCACTGCCTTCCCAACACTTGCGCTCCTTCTCCAAACCTTCCTGCAGCCTCCCCCACCGCATAGCCCACCCTGCACCTCGCTTCC
>VWZV01001542.1:134064-223033 GCA_013397155.1 Irena cyanogastra | reverse complement strand
GGCGCGCGCGCGGGGGGGTGCGGAGGCGCGCGGCGGCCGCGAGGGGGCGCCACGGGGGCGGCGGCGTGAGGGGAGAGGGCGCGATGGGGGCACAATGGGGGATCCTGGGGTGTGCACAATGGGGTGAGCACGGGTGTGCAAAATGGGGTGTGTGTATGGGGGCTGCACAATGGGCGTGTGTGTATGGGTGTGCAAAATGGGTGTGGGTAAGGGGGGTGCATGGGTGTGCACAATGGGGTGTGTGCATGGGTGTACACAAATGGGGTGCAGGTGGTTCTGCAGCGTGCACAATGGGGTTTGCACAACAGGGGGTGTAAGGGAGGTTATGGGGTGTGCAGGGTGTGCTCAATGGGGTGTGCACAATGGGGTGTGCACAATGGGATGTGTATGGGGTGTGTGCATGGGTGTACACAAATGGGGTGCAGGTGGTTCTGCAGCGTGCACAATGGGGTTTGCACAACAGGGGTGTAAGGAGGGTTATGGGATGTGCAGGGCGTGCACAATGGGGTGTGCACAATGGGGTGTGTATGGGGCGCACGGCAGGGTAGAATGGGGGTGCAGGGCTGTGTAGGGTGTGCACAAGGGGGTGCACGAAGGGTTTGGAGTTTGCACGAGGGCGTGCACAGAGGTGAAGGGGTTTGCACAGAGGGGATGCAGGGTGTGCATGGGGCAGTTAAAGGGGGTGCACGGGGAGTGGTCGGCATGCTGTTGGGGTGCTCAGGGGCGCAGGGAGGTGCCCAGAGGGGTGCAGTGCCCTCCAAGGCACGAGTCCAGTGCAGGATCCACACACCGGAATTGGGGTGGGGGACACAGCTGGTGGCATTCCAGGGGTGCTCCCTGGCACAAAGCAGCCTTCCCGTTCCCTCCAGCACTTTCCAGGCTGCCCTAACAAACCTGGGCAGCAAGAGCTGGACTCGAGATGAAGTACATGAGGGACCATCACCCCCTGGCAGCAGCTGGAGAATCCCTTGACGGAGAATCCCAGATCCTGGTGCATCCTAAGGGCAGCACACTGCGAGCAGAGCACCCGGACACGAGCCTTTGCACAGGGTTGGTTTTAACCAAAGGAAAATAAAACAAAGCTGAACTCTTGAGCATTGCAGACGCAGAGAGCCTAGGAGGCAGAAGTGATGCTCCCAGCCCTGTCACGTTTCACTGGGTGTGAATTAAAAACCCCTGATCAGAGGTACTTTTGGGGTTTTAACCCCCTTCCCCAGCAATGAAATTCCTGGCCTTGGCTTATTAGTTCTGCCGCGACGAAATCTTTGAAATATTAACGTGCATTTGGCTGCTTCCCTTAAGCAAATTACCGGGGCAGTTTGCAGAGCATCAGGCAATTCCCATAATTGCATTTTCCCAAGTGCTCCATCGCCGGCTCCTTCATTATTGATGAGCTGCTTTGCTCCAGCTCCCAGAAAATGACCCCTCGCCTTTAAAGACGTTTTAAGCACCTTTAAAACTAAAATGCAACTTGAATTCTGCCTTTTCCCTCCAGCTATTGGTTTATTTAGTGCTGCTAATTAGCCTTAACTCTTTCTCCCCGGGAAACTTGGAATGGTCAGTGAGACCTGGTGCACCAGCAGATGCTGTGAAAATATTTTGCATCTCTTTATTAGGGCTGATGGGATCTGCGTGTGCAGCCCTTCATGGAATCGTGGAATGGTTTGGGCTGGGAAGGACCTTAAGCCTCATCCAGTTCCACCCCCCTTCCACACCTTCCATTAGCCCAGGTTGCTCAAAAAAATCATGCCCAGACTTCTGCATGCAGGACTGAGAAGCATTTGAGGTACCAAGCCTACAGGCAGATGTATCATCCTCCCTTATGATGCAGTTGTTTTCCCACTATTTGCTTGTATTCTTCCATGAATAATTATGTTTTATCTGTTTGACCACAGATTCCCTGAAGCCTGACTCATGGAGTGCTGCAGGTTTGATGTGAATCCTGGAGGATTTTGCAGCTGGGATGATAAATCCTGCTGGAGCTGCCTCTTGTAGCTGCCCGTGGCTCTTCCACATCTTAATAATAGTGCTGATAATAGGGAAGGAAAAGGATGTGAAATAAAGATTATCAAAAAGTCAACAGTATAAGTGTCTAGGTGTTGTATATTTTATCAAAATACTTGTTTTCACAGGATAATTTGAGTTCAGCTTATGCTGAGCCTTTATCCCTTGATTTCTCCTTTCTGATTGCAGGACCTGAAGGCAGTTGAGTCTCATGGAATTCCTGAATGGTTTGGATTGGAAGAGACTCCTGAGAATCATCCAGTTCCATCCCCTGCCATGGGCAGGAACACCTTCTACTGCATAAGTTATTATTTTATATTGTATTGACCTTCATTTTACTTTGTTTCATTTAATTTAATTTTGTTTCATTTAATTTATTTTTATTCCATTCTATTGCATTTCATTTAATCTCATTTTGCTTTATTTCATTTTATAGGAAGGAGGGTACAGGATACAGCCCCAGAGCAATACACACCTCTCAGGGAACCCCAACAGAGATGAGACATCAAGGTTGGAAACCCCGAGAGCCAAATTCCAGCTGGTGGTGACAACCCACAGCTGAAAACAGCAGCTTATTCCCTCATCCTGAAGAAAAAGAAAAAGAAAAAAAGAAAAAAAGGATGGAGCTCCCTTGATTCCCATCCTCAGGCGAAGGCAACACGTTGGATCCCGGCTTCCACGGCCGCTATGCTGCCCCATCGGGCCTATTCCTTCTTCACATCTGAATTTAATCCCTGCAGGGGTTTAAACCTCTTTAAGTCCAAACCCACGATGTGTTGGAGGGTTCTTGGCCGGCAGGATGCGCTTCCGGGCGGGATCTGGCGAGCTGGGACCTGCGCTGGGTCCGTGGTTAGCGCAGGAGCGGCTCCGGCTGCTGGAGCCCTGGCACAGCAGCTTCTCCAGCAGCAGATCTGAGGCACAAATCTGATTTTGCCCACTGGCATGGCAGGAGTGCTCCTGGCAGAAGAGTTTTCCCCCTGGCACCGCGGATTTTGCCCCTGGCCTGGCAGGAATGCTCCTGGCAGAAGAGTTTTCCCCCTGGCACCGCAGATTTTGCCCGCTGGCATGGCAGGAATGCTCCCGGCAGAAGGGTTTGCTCACCCTCCATCCCTTGTCCAAAATCCTTCCCCAGCTCTCTTGTTTAGGAATATTTATTTTGTATTACATACATTCATCATTCATTCGTATATGAACGTATAATTTTTTTTTTATATTTAAATGAATGTATAAGTAATAAAAAGCTTAATGGATGTAATGATTGAGAGAGACACACATAGAATCATAAATTTGTTTATACTGGAAAATTTGTCTAGGATCATATGTAGATAAGAATAAAATAGTGAAAAAATGAAAAGGAAAAAGTGGATGAAAGTATAAAAAATAAAAAGAAAAAAGAAAAAAGAAAATAAAGAAAGGAATCATTAACCATAATGTCCATAATGTTCCCGACCGCTCCCAAGAGCAGGTAAAGCCAGAAATTGAGTTTGACGTTATCTGGCATGCACAATTCTGTTCTGAGTGTTTCTTTCAGGCCTTCAAAGCTCAGGGGGGCACTGAACGAGGTGTTTGCATCCTTCCTTCCATGAAAAGGAAAGCGCCAGGCTGGAGCCGCAGCCTCCAGGCTTTCCCCACCTGGGGGTGCCATGTGGACGCGAATGACAGCCACGGGAAGGGGACAGGGGACAGCTCAGCGGCCGACACTGCTCACTGCTTTCTGCCAGGAGAGAAAAACACAAAGAAACATTAAAATACAGAGAAAAAGAGGAAAGAAAACACATGGACTGAGAAGGACAAGATTCACAAAACATGCAGGATAAGTTTCACAGGGCGCTATGCATTTTCCCCCATGCGTAGAATTCCTTGCTTCTTGCATGCTTTGCCTTTCCCCAACAGAATTAAAAACCCCTCTGTGGGGCTTGTTGTAACCTGGTGCAGGCTGAGGGAACCCCGAAGGAGCTGCAGGGGAGCCCAGGGGATGGGATCAGGCTCCTCCAGACCCCAGCGGGGCAGGAGGACTCGTTGGGCAGCCGGGATGGCTGCGGGGGCTGCAGGTCCGGCCGGGCTGGAAGGGAGCCTGAGCAGCCCTGGCACATCCTGCTTGGGCCTGTTGCACCACATTTCAGGGAAGGCTGGTACACCCAAACACCTTTGTGTCCCTCGCTCCGCTGTCCTGGCCTCTCCCCATTCCTCACTTCTCGTGTTTACCATACCTGCAGGGGTGAGACTGGGATTAATTTCCATGAGAACACGCTGAAAGTGTAAATATCTGTGAGCAGGGATGCTTGGCAGGTTTATGGGGTTTGTTTTCCTCCAGGAACTGGCAGCTTTCCTGCTCTTTCTCTGGTTGCATGTGACCAGATGTGAACACGAGGCATCCGGACATCTGGAGCAGGGCTCGGTGTCTGCCCCTTGTCCCATCCCAGGGTGCCCGTGTTTCCAAGGCTATCCAGGTGCTTCTTGGTGCTTTCAAGTGGATGTGGCCTCTCTGCTGATACAAACCCCTGTCTAACTCCTGGCCTTGGACACTTCCAAGGATCCAGGAGCAGCCACAGCTTCTCTGGGCACCCTGTGCCAGGGCATGCCCACCCTTATTGTAAAAAACTTCTACCTCATATCTAATCTAAATGTCCTCTCTTTTAGTTTGAAACCCTCACCTCTTGTACTATCACAGCAGGCCTTGCTTAAAAGTTTGACTCCATCTTTCTGACAGTCCCCACTGGATTTCCCACACCTTCCTTGGGAGTACAAGTTTGCCAGAATGACAAATCCTACTGCAAATTGGCTCTGGCCTTATGGAGACAGCTCTGATCCCAAAAGTCTCAGTGTGTCCAGGTCCCAGAGAGCTGCTGCTGCCAGGAGCACGGCAGGATGAGACTGCCCAGGGGGCAGTCCTGCTAGAAATTCCCTGCCTGGTTGTGCATCACCTTCACCACCGCTCTCCCCCTTCTCTTGTTAATGTGTAACCCAAAACTGGCCGGGGCACATTGCTGGGATCCCAGCATCGTCTGTCCCTGGCCAGGTCCATCCCTGCCCGGGGTGTTTTTATCTGCAGGTGGATGGTGTGTGAAGGGCAGCAGAAGGGGAGGGCTGAGTATCCTGGATCCTTCCACTGCATCTCCTATAAGGTCTCCTCAGAATCTTCTCTTCAGCCTGGAGAGGAGAAAGCTCCAGGAGACTTTAGAGCCTCTTCCAGTGCCTAAAGGGGCTCCAAGAGAGCTCCAGAGGGACTTTGGACAAGACTTGTAGTAACAGGACAAGGGGAATGGCTTCCCACTGCCAGAGGGCAGGGTTAGGTGGGATATTGGGAAGGAATTGTTCCCTGGGAGGGTGGGCAGGCCCTGGCACAGGGTGCCCAGAGCAGCTGTGGCTGCCCCTGGATCCCTGGCAGTGTTCAGAAATGTGTAGATGTGGCACTTGGGGATGTGGATTAGAGGTGGAAATGGTGGTGCTGGGTAATGGCTGGACTTGATGGTCTTGCAGGTCCCTCTCAACCTTAGAAATGTTATATTTCTGAGGTCTCTTCCAATATGACCCATTTTGTGATTCTGTGATCTTTCCAGGGCAGCTGAGAAAAATTCTGTCTTGGACAAAGAGTGCATAACCACCTGAAGGGAGTTCATTTTCTACAAAAATGTGTCTGAGAGCAGTTTTGGGCACCAGGAGCTGCACAGGGCTCAAGGATATTGTGTGACTGGGAGAAGATGTGGGGAGCCCTTCTCCTCCTCATTGACAGCTGCAGAGGGAGAGGGATTACTGGATTGCTCTCTGCATCCACAGTGAGTGTTCAGGAAGGACAGGGCACACCCAGAGCAGATGTCTGTGGGTCAGGGCTGCTGTGGCAAGAGCTGGCTGACCTCCAGAGCGGGAGGATGATGGAGATGGAGCCAGCACCTGGCTGCTCCCTGCCCTTATCAGAGCTTTGCCCTCCCTGGGGTTCAGCTGCACGGGGGCTGTATCAGCCCCCAGCTGCTGGGCTGGACAGGGATGGCTCCTTTCCTGTGTCCTCACTGGGCCACATCCCACTGCAGCCCTGGTTATCAGCACCAGCCATGCCCTCCACCCTGGCACTGAGTTTCCCCGGGTGCTTTCTCATGCAGGCGCCTCCATTCACCCTTAAAATCCCTTTTCCACCTCTCTTTCTACAGGCAGGGAAGCAGGGAAGAAGCGGTGGCCTTGCTGAGGAAAAGCCCTTTCCAAGCTCAGACACTCCCAGCTGGGAGCTCAGCTCTCGTTCAGCCAAGGGGAATTGCAAACCTCGGGATCCGGATGCAGCCTCAAATCATGGAATCACAAAATGGTTTGTGGAAAAGACCTGAAAGCTCATCCAGTTCCACTCCCTGCCATGAGCAGGGACACCTTCCACTAAACCAAATTGCTCCAACCTGGCTGGCCCTGGACACTTCCAGGGATGGGGCAGCCACAACTTCTCTGGAAAACCTGTGCCCGAAGGTGAAGAATGTGCGGTAAAGAAGAAGAATGGTGAAGAATAAAGGTAAAAATCCTACATAGATTCCCTTTTCCCAGCATCTTTTCCGAACAAAAGCTGTCTCTGTCAAGTCTTCCCTGCCACTGGGTGCCAGTAAAGGAATCAGAGAGGAAGCTCCTGGAGAAATCTCCTTGTGTAAGGAGACTGGACCTGGATGAGGAGGGAGCTCCTTGATGCAGACAGAAGGAGAGGACATCAGGAGATGAACGTGTGGCCTTAGAGGTCACCAGCCATGGGGATCTCAGAGTTACCCATCCTCTGCCAAGGCTAGGAAGGAAGTGAAACTGGACACAGAGCTGAAAGTGTGGCATAAGCCAATTTCAGCACTTTTGTGCCCATTCTGTGCGTGGCCTGGCATGTTCCGTCCTGAGGGTGGGTGTGGGAGAAACGTGGCTTTAGAGCTGCATCTTCACCCACAAAGGGGAACCAAAACTTTCTGAATGAAGGAGAAGTGCTGGGAGCAACATGCTGATGTGCCTCCAGCTGATTTAATTCCTATTCCTCTCTGTTTCCCAGAGGTAATGCTCTGGGCTGCAGCATCCTGCTCATGAAGCAAGGTGCCCACAGAGCTCCATCCTGAGGGCAGAAGTGGTTTATCCCTGCTGTAAATGAGCACAGGCACAGGGATCAACCCCACTCCTGCCAGTTTGTCTCTTCTGCTGCTTGTTTGTGCCAGTGAAATGATGTTATTTGGAGGGTGAGGCTTGGAGAGGTGAAAACCCCAAAATGGGAAAGAGAATAAGAAAAGGCCCCAGAGATTTTTATTCTCCTGGAGCATTACAGCTCAAAGACATTATGGCTGCAATTACCAATCAAAGCATTTTAACAATAAGTAATCCCCTAATTTAATATCCCAGTGTAAAAAATGGAGATCTATTGAGTGGTTTGAGTTTCCTATGAGCTTGGATTACTGTTTTCAGCCTGAGCACCAGAAAGCAGCAACAAAACCCTTACAAATACAAATGTTGCCCTCCCAAAGATGAGTTTGTTCAACCCTAGTAGGTTATCAGTGCCTGAGAGCACTGAATTAGGGCACACAATTTAGCAGTGAACATGGAGGGTCAGGGTTAATGGTTGGCATGATGACCTTAGAGGGCTTTTCAAGCATTAATGATTCTGTGATTCTAAATAACCCTGGGCTCAGCTGAGCTGGCAGCTGGGCTTACACATCACCTGCACAAAACCAGCCCCGCTCCACTACGAAGACCTGTGATTTTCCAGCAAAAATTGCTTTTCCTGCTTTGAGGGCATTGCTCCTGCCCTGGGAAAGGTGCTTTTCCCCCAGGAACAGCTGATGGGGAACAATGGCAAACACGAGAGCCGTGCCAGGGAGTGAGTGTTCATCTCTGAGTCACAGGGGAAATGAAACAAGAATTTGTGCCGCCTTTTAACTCCGTGAAATACTTAATCCGTTTGCTTTGCCCATCCACAAATGCAGATCTTAAATCTGGAAAGTCCCAGCACTTAGAAGCATAAACATGAGCTTGGTTAAGCTTTATACTGGCCCTTCAGAGACAAGATGCCTATCTGGGAATGTGGCTTAAGAAAACTCAGGAAAAGGGCTCTGGAGCCAGGCTGGGAGAGCTGGGTGTTCAGCTTGGAGAGGAAAAGGTTCTGGGAAGAGCTCAGAGCCCCTTCCAGTGCCTAAAGGGGATCTGGGAGAGCTGGAGAGGGACAAAGGCCTGGAGGGACAGGACAAGGGGGAGTGGCTTCCCACTGCCAGAGAGCAGAATTAACTGGGACATTGGGCAGGAATTGTTCCCTGTAAGGGTGGGCAGGCCCTGGCACAGGTGCCCAGAGAAGCTGTGGCTGCCCCTGGATCCCTGAGAGTGCCCAAGGCCAGGCTGGATGGGGCTTGGAGCACTCTGGGATAGTGGAAGGTGTCCCTGCCCATGGCAGGGGGTGGCACTGGATGATCTTTGAGCTCCCTTCCCACCCAAACCACTCCACAATTCCATGATCTGGCCAGCATTTGCACGAGCAAAACCACGCTCTCCCAGGCATGCCCCGGATACACCTAAACCCTGCAAAATACAGATTTTCCATCCTTGCTGCTGCAGATTTGGCAGGCACGCTTTGCTGCCCGCGTTTGCTTTTCTACATGCCCAGACTCCCAGAGGAGCCACGCAGGGCTGGGAAGGACAGAGCACCTGTGACTCACCTGCTGTGCCACGCTTGGTTGCCGGCCGCGGCGTGTCCCGGCTCGGGCTGGAACGCGACGCGACGCGGAGCCCTCCAAGGTGGGAACGCCCTGGGCAGCCCCGGGCTGCCCTCCCGGCTCTGGGATGGCATCTGGGATGCACATCAGTGCCAGCAGGACGCGGCAGCTCCACGGTTGCACGAGCTGAGATGATCTTTGTTGACGCAGAGCGCCTCCGTGCCCCGGGTGAGACGGATTCGCCAGGCAAGGTCGGGAAGGAAGCGCTGCCTGGGAGTGCAGATTGCCCTTGCCAGGATGTGGGAACAGGTTTTGTCTTCTAAGCATCCCTTTTCCCATTACAAAAGGCATTTCCCAGGGACAGGCTGTCCCTTGGGCCAACCTGCTTCTGATCTTGCTGAGACCTAAACAGAGCCCTTTGCCTTGCCCATGTTTCTGTCAGCTCTCTGTGGCATCCCCTCGTCCCACTCCTCCCCAAGGGTCTGCTCACTCCTCACTGGCATCCTGGGGACACCACCAGGTGACATCAGGATGCCATTGGGAGGTACAGTGCTGTCCTCTAACAGCAGGAAGTGACTGGCCAGCTGGGAGGAGAAGGGATGTGAAGGGTTAACCCAGTGCCTGGCTGTGGGCTGTTGATCCCATACATGCAGTGTCCCACTGCAGGAGATCCTCTCCTGCATGCTCCAGGGAGCCCTGGAGGGCCAGGACAGGCTCAAGAGCTCTTTGAACAACCCCCATCACTCCTGCATGGTGGAATGGGAATGCTCAGGGAGTTTGGGAGCAGAACAGGCTTGGGGAGCGTGGCTGGGTTGAGAGGGGCAGGGCTGATGGAAGAGCTGGAGAGGTCCCACTGGGCAGTAGGAAAATCTCCATCCTTGGAGGCAGCCAAGCCTGTCCTCAACAAAATCTGACCTCACTGAAGGTCAGCCTTGAAGCAGAGACTGAGGAGGCCAGGACGTGGTGCAGAGCTCATGCCCCAGTTCCTGTGGATGCTGGTCCCACAGTCCTGCCCTGTGTACTCTGTTTCACTTTATCCTCTGTCTGCCAGAGGGCAGGGACACCTTCCACTATTCCAGAGTGCTCCAAGCCCTGTCCAGCCTGGCCTTGGGCACTGCCAGGGATCCAGGGGCAGCCACAGCTTCTCTGGGCACCCTCACAGGGAAAAAATCCTTCCCAATATCCCAGTTAATCCTGCTCTCTGGCAGTGGGAAGCCATTCCCCCTTGTCCTGGTCAGCACCAGGACTGAGCCTGGCCCAGAGCTGCCCACTTTTCCCCCTGCTCCCAGCTGCTGCCATCCCTCTGTAGCCACGGTGGGGTGGGAAGCACAGAGCCAGGGAGGTGAGGGGGTGAGCACCGTGCTGGGGATTCCCCAGCCCACGCTGCTGGCCCTGAGGGACACGGGAAGAAGCACAGCACTGTAGCATTGTATCCCAAAATAAACAGCAGCCTCCTTACAAAGGAAAGGTGCACAGCAGTGCCAATCTGCCACAGGAAGGTGACTCACTCCTGTGCAAGCTGGAGGCAATCCCTCTCCCTGGTGATTATCTATCTGGAGAGAAATCTCCATCCACTTCCCTTGGAAATACCTGCTCCCCTTGGAAATGATCTCTGCCTGGGGTTTGCTTATCAGATGATCTGTTTGTTCTAAAAATCACAGAGCCCTGAGGGCTCTGTCTGTGGCTCCAGTGGACACCCCAGGACTGACTCATTGAAAGGGACAGCAGGGACATGCCTGGAATCACCAGGAAACACCTGCAGGCTCTTAGCTAAGGGAAGGGTCTTCCTTATGGGGTTTCCTAGCCAGGAAGAGACAGATCCCAGTGACACTGAGACTCTCTTGTTGCTGCATGAGCCTGTGGTTCGGTTTTAATGACAGCTACCAGCCCGAGGTGAGTGTCATTAAATGCCACCAGCTGGAGGGTTCAGAGCTCAGACTTACTGGATTTCATGGAAGTTCGTGTGGAAGCCAAAAGAAAGGGATCTGACTTTCTGCTGGCCTCAGTAAAACTCCCCACAACTCCCCCAGTTTGTGACAGCGACCCATGGCTCAGGGCAGTGGGGCCAACGGAGACCAGGTCATGATGTGCTCCATCACTGATGTGTTTGGGATCCTTGGATCAGAGCATGACAGGAAAACTGGGTTGGAAAGGACCTCAGAAGGTCTCAGTCCAACCTCCTGCTCATGGCAGGGGCAGCTCTGGGGTCAGGCCAGGTCATGCAGGGCTTTGTTCAGTTGGGTCTTGAAAAGCTCCGAGGGCAGAGGTCACACGAGCTGCTTGTGGTGGAACAGTTTTCCCTTATCCTCAGCCTGGAATATCAGTGGTGTCCAGGATAACCAAGACTTCCTCAAAGAGGTCTCCTCATCATGAGGAGAGAACAAAGGCAGCAGTTCCAGGGAGCACCACCACCACCTCTCCTGGAAAAGCCCTGCTGGCACCAGGACAGCCCTGGCAGGTACAGGACAGGAACCCTTGTGCTGTCCCAAGCTGTTCCTGCACGTTTGGATGCCCCAGGTTTGGTCCATCCAGCTGGGAAAACGGTGCTGGGGTGAAGGTTGGTCTCTGCAGAGGGAGGACACACTGCAGGTCCCACTGTCCTTCCCATCTCCTGGGCCACAGACCATCGACTCCTCTTTCCCGGGGATCATGGAATTTCTGTTCCCCTTGCCGCTCTCCTTGCCCACACCTCCTGATTTAGTTTGACATAAGAGGAGTTTGGGAAGTGAGGTGAAAAGTTTGTGTGTAACTAACAATTAATTAAACTATTAAGAAGTTAGATATGTTTTTTGTGAAAAGCACATGTTAAAGATGAATGAACTAACTAAAAATTTTAAGTTGAATTCTTTACATTATCAATATTCAAATAAAAATATTAAAATAATAATCTAAAAATTTGTTTTAATTCTTACTATTTTTTACCTTTTAATTACCATTAATAAAATTTTCTTTATACTCTTTTAAAATTTTAAACTACTTTACCTTTCTCCTAATCCTATCTCACAACAATAAATAAATAAACTAGTAATTAACCAAAACCAAACCAACCACACTTATTAGTACATTAACTAAAAAAAATATCTCCAAATTAGTAAAAAGCTCAAATTAACAAACCAAAACCACTGCACAAAATTAATATTTCCACCCAGTTTCAAACGAAAACCACCACACATCCTCTGCTCCTTAGGCACAACTTACCCCTTCATTTAGGGATAGTCTCCCTGATTTCATTAAGCACTCAATTACTCTCCTCTTGTGTTTAACTTGGAAACCCTTTCCTGTCATTCCAGGACTTGTTTGGACAAAAACCAAGTGCAGGACCAGCTCTAAGAGCTGCCAGACAGACTCGATGCCTCCAAAGCTTCTTTTGCAAACTCGGACTTCCCAGGACGGCTTGGCTGAGGGCTAGGAGCAGATTCACACGGAATTAACCATTTGACCAGGGGGAATTGGCCTCTGCTTAGCTCAGAATTGTCCTTAGCTCCATGTCCAGCTCCTGGGGGACGTTGGAGCTGGCGCTGGTGACAGTTGCACCCCTGGCCAGGGGATCTCCAGCACCGGGAGTGCACAGCCAGCACCGCGAGGCTTTCGCTCCAGCGGGGATCCCGAGCCAAGGAGCCGGCCTGGGAGACTCCGGATTAATCTCTGGAACGTGACCTTTACATGCTGGGAGTGGTGGGAGAGATATTTTAACTGCAGTGGCAAAGGGCCAGAGGAGAAACACCAGCCAGGCCCTAGATAACAATATTGGTCTCCTGACAAGGACTCCAGCTGGGAATGAGCCTCAGGGCTGGGCTCTCTTTTCAGGGTGGGGACAAATCCATGTGGACCAAATTTCCCACCTTCCTTCTTTGCTCCAGCCAGGAAAACAGGGGTTGGTCACAGAACTCTGCACTCCTGAGGGTGGGCTTCAAGATCCCAGTTTGGGTCTAATTGGTGTGTTAAATGAAAAAAAAAAAAACACAGGAAAACGCAAATTTGAAATAAATAATGATGGTGGAGGTGGCTTTAAAATGGAGAATGAATTGTATCCATCCTGAATTGCATCCATCCTCTGCAGGGAGGTTTTCCTGCCCAGGGCAGTGCTGGAGTCCCCATCCCTGCAGGGATTTAAAGCCATGTGGATGTGGCACTTGGGGACATGTGTCACTGGTGGCCTTGGCAGTGCTGGAGCAATGGTTGTACCTGATGGTCCTTAAGGTCTTTTCCAGCCTCCATGATTCCATTGTTTTTACTGACAGTCAAAGCAGATCTAATGCTGGTTTTCTTCCAACAGGGTTTGTATCCGTGGGGAAGCTGCTAAAGGATGACTTGAGCATAGAAGGATGTCACCAACCTTCTCCCAAAGGGCAGGAAGCAGGATGGGTGACATTGGGAAGGTGTAATTGTGCCCTCCCCATCCTCACCCATCCCTCAGATCCCCACATGATCACTTTGGGCTCTAAAGAAACACTTGGTGTGATTCTTTCACCCATTTGAAGTAAATTTCAAATAAAATTTATTTTAATTTAATTTAGATGGGCATCTCCAGGCACAGGCTGGGCTTCCTGGGGCTGAGCAAACCTCCTGTTTTCTGGGCTGAGCTGGATAAGGATCACCTCCCTCGTGTGGCACCCACAGGGAGCCGTGGCTTTCTGGGGTCCAGGGCCATGCCCAGGGGGGTCTCAGAGGGAATTTCCCTGAGGACACACGGGTTGTTTTGAGCAGATGGGGAAGGAAGTGATTTCAAAAGTCCCGCAGTGAGAACAAGTTTTGTTGGTTTATATTTTTTTAAGGAAGAGGTTCCAGGGTGGGACCCTGTGCTGGTCTCCACTGCTGGGAGCTGAGACCAAAAATAATGGCCCACAAACCTATTGGAAAATGGCTTTTTCTCCAGCACCAATGGCAACTTGCTCCTGAGCTTCTCTGTGGCTTTTCTTTGCTGTGGATTTTGTGAGGATGAGATGGAAAATGGGAGACATGGAATGCTGTGGGGGCCCTGCCACTCCATCCCTTGTGCCAATCTCCAGCTGGAGCTAAATCCATCGTGGTGCCAGGCTGTGTTTCCACCCCCAGGCTGAGCTGCTGCTGGGTCAGCCAAGCTGTAACCCCACAAAATTTGGGGGTGATTGGACCCCACAATCCAGCTGCCTGTTCCCTTTGAATCCCACCAAGCTGCTGCCAGGGGTGCAGGCATGGCTGGGACCACTCCTGCACAGCTCCTCAGCAACTCTGCAAACAGAGAAATGAGGAGAAAGGAGCCTTTTTCAGGAACCCCAGCACTATTTCAGGCCAGGACCATTACGTGGATGGGTGGCTGCTGCTGGTTTTAGGAGGAGTTGGTTTGAGGACGTGTGTGTGTTTACTTGTGTTACTGAATGCCAGGATCAGTGCAAAACCTCCTCCAGCAGCAAGTTCTGTTCTCCAGGACACCTCTTCCAGCAGCTCCTGCTGTTGCAACTTGCCCAAACCCCCTTGAATAAGGCCTTGAATGGGTTTGTTTGTTTTTTTTTAAAATCTGTCTTATTTACTATTTTCTAGGCAGTCCCAGAGGAAGAGGAAGTGTCATGAAATCTGGCAGAGAACTCAGCATCTCTGCTCCTAAGAAAGCCATCAATGGGGTGAGCAGAAGCAGAGATGACCCTGCCAGAGCTGACCTCGTTGAGTTTTGTGACTTTTTTGTGACACCCCTCTCCCTCCCTGCACGGGCTGCAGAGCAGAACCATATCTGGGAACCCACAGCACACGCAGCCCAAGCCTATGGGTTAATTTTAACACACCTGCCCTGGTGTGAGGTGTTTTGTTTATTTATGGTCTTCCTAAAAGCATAAACATTTTTGGCCACAACAGGATGCTTGTGTTTTAGGCAGCTCCTGCTGCCTGGGAGGTTGTGGCAGCACCCCTAGCCCTCTTTGCAAGCATCATCCTGAGAGAGGAAAATGCACTTGGAGTCTGCAAACCCCTCCAAAAAACCCGGGTTATGCAGGAGCTGGGAGGAAAAGTGAGTGGCACCTCCACCACCCTCCTGATGGTGAGGAGGAGGAGGAAGGGAGAGACATCACGTGAGCTCAGTGGAGAGGAAACGAAAGCTGGGCTAAAAACAAAAATCCCCAACCGCTGGTGGAGAAGAGAAAATCCACACCCAGATGGCCACAGGCACAGAGCAAAGCCCTCCCTGCACTGAGGCAATGTGCTCCAGGCTCGCTGCCTGCAGCTGCAGGAGAGCCCCACGTGCCTCAGGTCTTCTCCAAGTCTGGAGAAGCACCAGCCCCAAACAGCAAAGGTCCCCAGTGCCCTGTCTGCGTCCCTCTGTCAGTTCCTGTCAAAGGGATCAGTGGGAAAAGGGTGGGAAGGGGAGGAAAGTGCCTCTCTGTGCTCAGCACCCACTCAGCACCCCCTCCTAGGTGCTGCAGCCTCAGGTGGCAGCAGGAGATTCCCCCAGAGCCTGTGCGGATGAGGGATGGACAGATGGACTGGCTCCTGGTCCAGACCTGAGGAAATGGCTCAGGTTACACCAGGGAGGTTTAGACTGGATATTCAGAAAGGTTCCCTGACTGAAAGCGTGGTCAGACACTGGGACAGGGAAGTGGTGGAGCCACAGTCCCCAGAACTGTTCAAGAAATGTGTGGATGTGGCACTTGGGGACATGGTTTAGTGGCAGACACAGCAGTGCTGGGTTAACAGTTGGACTCCATGATCTTAGAGGGCTTTTCCAACCCCTCTAATTCCATGACTCCATGTTTTCCAGCCCCAGCTCCCACCCCCAACCAACCCACCCTATCTGGCTGCTGGGAAGGTGCTCCCCTGTCTCGCTCCAGCCCCACCTGACCTCATCTCCAGCACAGCCCAAGGGCACCATGAACAGAGGTTTTCTTCTCCAGCTGCATTGGCTTTCGCTGCCCCTTGGAAGCTGTTGGTGTCCTGAACATCCTAGAGGGAGAATTCAGGCATCCTGGGAAGCTGCAAAGTCACATCTGCTCCCATGGGATGTCCCAGTCACACAGGGCAGGGCTGCAGGCTCAGCCCAACACTCCCAAACACCTCGCTGCACCTAAGGCTTTAAAAACAAAATAAAAGGACAAAAAAAAAAAGAAGATATTTGATAAATGCCAGCTTGTCTCCAGCACTTCTGCCAGTGTCTCCCTGTATGTTTGAGCTGCACCCATGGGTGCAGCACCGCAGGCTCTGCTGTGGCCAGCCTGACCTTCCCGGCCCGCCCGTTCCTGTATCACATTCCTGCCTGCTAGTCAACATGGGAATGTTTTGAAAGTGTCTTAGAAACCTGCCGGGCTGCCAAAACGGTTGAAAAATGAAGCCACAAAGGGAAACGTGGGGCAGCTTTCCAGGGCAGCTCGCTGGGTACTGCCTCTGTCTCCTGCACTGCAGCTGCACAAATCATTTGCTTTTCAATGGGATTTAAAACATCTGCCTCCTCCTCCTCGGGCTGCTGTGGAGCTGGGAAATGGAGATTTGGGGTGAGGGAGGCTCTGGTTTTGGGTCCCCTGGGTGGTAGGTCACCTGCGTGAAGGACAGAAACAAGTAAGGTGGGTTAGGGTTGGCACCCTCCTTCCCTCTCCCTCACGCCCAAAGAAGAGCAAAGTGAGAAAAAGCAAAAGAAGGGAAAGGAAAGGTTTTTCCTTGCAATGGTCAGTGAAGCTGGGAAGTTCCTGCTTGCTGGAAGCTGCTGGGACTTCAACCAGGCTCGGGAAGAGGGCTCTCCAGGGGACACTTCCCTGCTCCAAAGAACTTTTACAAAAACATCTCCTCTGGCCTGCTGAAGCACCAAGCTGCCAAGCAGACCTCGCAGGCGGCCTGGCCATAATTAATCACCCCTGCAGATGGGGAAGGCGCCTGCCTCTTGGTTTTGGGTTGTTTGGCTTTATCCTGCAGAGGAAGAGCTGCAGGTGCTCAGACCTGCAGGACCAGGCTGGGGGAGATGGGCAAGGGCTGCTGAGCAGCAGCGATCACCCCACGGGTCACAGCTCATGCAAGGACAGCAACAGCTCCCTGGACATCATCCATCACCTCTGGACATCATCCCTCCTTGGGAGCGTGAAGGATTTGGAGGATGAAACCCAGGTGCTGTGGCTGGGTGAACCCAACCTTTGCCCAAGAAGTGTTTCCAAAGCCAGGAGAGATGGGCTGAACTCAGCACTCAGGGCACTGCTAGGCAGCTTCACTCAGCTGAGCCTCACTCACCAGCTCTGCCCAGGCATCTCCCTCCCTCTGGGCAAGCAGCAAGCCTGTCCTTCCTCCCTTATCAGCCCCAAATAGCTGTGATGTGATGTATTGTTTTCCCTCCTCAAACAAATTACATCAGAAGAAGGAAACAGCAATATTTTTTTTGCTCTTTTCTGGCATGGAGGTCCGTGAGCAAGATCTCTGCAGTGCTGTGTCCATGCCAGGAGTTCACATCCTCTTAATGCCTCCTTAGCCAGCTGCCACTTTGTGCTGTTGAATAATAGATGCCATTGGTGGCCTTCCCCTCCTCCATCAGGGGCTTTATGCCCCCCCCAGCCACAGCCAGGGGGCCCAAGGACCCCCACACGAAATCAGATCCACTGGGGAAGGAGGCTCTGGCGTTCACCCAGGGACACAGATGGGGAATGCTCGGGGGAGCACCGGGGCTCGCTCCGTGCTCGGGACGGTGGAAAACAACTGGGCCACCTGCACGTGATCCACTGGGGCTGTGCTGCTCCTCCAGCCCCCCAAATCTGAGGGTTTATCACCCAGGCCCACCGGGAAGGTTGGGCTGCACCCGGCCACGCTTCCCGTGGGCAGCAGGCACCTGCGGGACAGGGCAGGCTGCGAGGGCGGTGCTGCTGGCCCTCCACAGCTTCCTGCAGCTTCCTGGCGGCCCGTGTCGTGCCAGGGCTCTGTGGGGACAGGACAGCAGCTCCAAGGGGACACAGCAAGGAGCAAACCTCCAGCAAACCTTCTGCCATGTCCTCCTGGCTCCAGCAAGGATGAGAAGTCCCAACAGCCCAGTCCCGGCATCAGTCCCGGTCCTAGCACCCGTGGAAATGACTCTGGTCTCAGTCCCAGCTCCGGTGCCATCCATGGTCCCATTCCCGGGGCAGAGAGGTGGGAGGGGTCCTGTCCTTGTCCTAATTCCTGCCCCATCTCCGGTCTCATCCCCGGGGGAGGATTTGGGGAGCGATCATCTGTCTCCAATGCCAGTCCCAATTCTGATGCCATCCATGCTCCCATTTCTGGAGGAAGGGGGGGTCTCCTGTCGCAGCCCTAATCCCGGTCCCATTCCCGGGGGAGAAAGGGGAGAGCGGCCGGTGGCCAGCCCCGGTCCCAGCCCCAATCCCATACTCCCATCTCCGAGGGAGGGAGCGGGGGTCCTGCTCTAGCCCTAATCCCGATCCCATCCACAGCGCCATCCCGGAGGGGCAAAGAGAGGGAACGGCCGGACCCCTGTCCCGACTGACCCACACCCGCTCCCATCCAGGCAGGAGAACTCGCGTCCCGTCCCCGGGGGAAGGGGCGGTCCCGGCCCGGGCGGGGCACTTCTGGCCGCGGTCCTGCCCCGTCCCAGCCCCGTTCGCAGCGCCGGGAGGGCGGTGCAGCCCCGCGCCCGCCCCGGCCCTGCTCACCCGCGGCGGCGGCACCGGCAGCGGCACCGGGGCGGGGGAAGGACCAAAGCCGGGCATGGCGGGGCCTCCGCCGCCCTCCTGAGCGGGGCCCTCGGCGCTGAACCCCCGGCACGGAGCCCCCGGCTCGGCATCGCCCGGTGAGCGCGGCCGCAGCGGGCGGGGGGACCAAGGGGGGACCATGGGGGGACCATGGGGGGATGTGGGGGTGCGTGTCCTGCCCACGACAGGGAAAGACGGGCGGCGACCTCCAGGGTCGAGTGGGAAACTCGTGCATGGCGTGGGAGCGGGGACACGCACATGGGGCAGACGCGACGCGCACGGGGGTGACGGGGACATGCAGAGACATGAATAGGGGACACGCACGCACGGGTGGGACACACACACACACACACACACAGACACAGACACAGACACACACAGAGCCCCGTGTGCGCGTACACACGGACACGGACACACACATGCACGTACTCACGGTGGTGGCACTTGTTGCTGGCTGGGTGGCGTGGGTGACACAGGGTCCCAGTGCACCCAGGGCAGGGAGCTGGGCGCTGCATGGACAGAGCCGAACCCCGACTCTCCTGCTCTCCTGCTCTCAACGCCAAATGCTGCCGCTAAAACTGCCCGAAAGCCCCGAAGTGCCCCAAGACAGGGCAGTGGCACCAGCAGCAGGCAGGGAGCCGCTGGCATGGGCAGGTGCTGGCACAAATGGCTCAAACTGGGCACTGAGGAAAGCCTCCTGCTCCTTCTGCTCCTCTTTGCCTGAATTATTGGGGGTTTTAATGCATTAATTCACAGCAATATCTTTGCTGCTCAGTTTCTCCCTTCCCCGGGGAATTCGCTGGCTGTTTGTCCGTGATTTCCTGTACACAGCTCAGGTTAAGCCACGGAGCTGACTCCCTGCTTTGCTCCGCGTGTTTTTCCACCTCTTTGCATGCTGGGCTCCCTATGTAATTTCTTTGGGAGTGTTTTAATTTGCACTGCAATGGTGATACTCTCTTTTCAAATCGTTTGACTCCTTCCAGCAGCTCCTAACATCCAAAATACCCTTCTTCCTGGAGCTGGGCACTGGCAGGAACAACTTCAGGGGCAAAACATCTTATTTCTCTTTCTGCTCCATTTTTCTTATCAGTTTATTGCAAAAGCCATTTGGCAAGCCGCTGTCTTCCTGCACACGAGGTGAGGAGCAGCAAACCCGGCTCTGGGGGGCCACCAACACTGGGGGATGGTGGCCCTAGCTTGTGGTCACTGCTGCCAAAATTGGGGCTGTTTCGTTATCACCAAATTCCTCTTGTTTTCCCTCAAGCAAAGGGTGCCTGATAGGTTGAGGGGCTGCGGTGCAAAGGGAGAGCCCCCAAAATGCGCCGAGCCCCGAAGCACAGCCACATCCCGGGGTTTAGTGGGTTACAAAAGCCCCAGAAGGGTTTCTGAGGGCCGTGGCACTCAGTGACTTTATCCTGTCTCTGCCCAGTGCGATTTTTATCTCGGGCTGTTGACACGAGGCCAAAGCCATGAATAGTTCCCCGGCAGCAGAGCGTGCTGCCGGCCACGCCGGGCTCCCTGCTCAGGGCTGAGCAGCCCCCACTAAAACCAGAGTGGGAGCCTCCCATGAGGCAAAGACCCTATTGCCCCACGGGGTGCTTGCTGCCTGTGGAGCAAAGAATTATCCCCCAAAGTCCATCCCCTGTGGGGTTTTTTGGTGCCAGTAATTGTGTTGTCCTGGTTGTCCCCCAGCACGGCTTTGGTTTTTCCAGGGTGGTTGTGGCTCCCTTGGTGTGGGCAGGTCTCCATGGAAATGTCCTTTCTCCCAGATACAGAGCTCGTAGGATTACCAAATTGGCCAAAAACTAGTCCCACACTCTGCTCTTTGTTGCTTCCTCCAGTGGGCATCAAAAGGTTGTGGGGGGCAAAACCAAAGTGAAACTCCTGACAGAAATGCTGCCTTTCTACCTCCAGGAAGCCTGAAGGATGCAAGTGCTGGGTTTCCCCCATGGAATAAGTAAAACTGGAAGCTTGAGGGCTCAAATAGGATCCACTCCAATCACACAGCAGGCAGGGAGCATCACCTTTGTTGAAGCAGGAAGGGGAGTGTTGATGAAAGGATTAAATATTGGCCAGGGTTGATGTTTGCTTCCAGAAGGATCCATCCCCAGAGCCCTGCCAGGCTGGGCATTGAGTCAGGTTCAACTGAATGAAGGTGGCCTTAATTACCGTTGTCACCCATGGTTTTAATGCTTTGTTAAATTCACTTTAAAACCACAGGTTTGGTTAATCCAAATTAATTTCCCGTGGTGTGGAGCAAGGCAGGAGGTTTTGGTACCCCCTGGGGAGCAAAGGCTGGAAGGGAGATTGATTCAGAGAGGAATTCAGGGAGTTTCTTGGGGGAAACCAGAAATTCCCAGAAGAAGTTATTTCTCTCAAAGCAAAACATTTTATTTGACCTCCAAACAAAGTCATGAAGTTCTTTTAAACTCACTATGTCTTTTCTCCAGGCTCTCTTTCCCCTTTTTAGCTTGGATCAAGTTACTGAAAAACCCTCTAGGAAACCAAAACACCGCCAGAAAATTATTTTTCATGGAGAAAACAAATTCAACCCTGCTGTTTCTCAGCCTGGTGACAGGAGGGGAAACTGAGGCACGTAGTTGCTCCATTCCTGGAGTGGAGCTGCCCCCTGAAGGTGCTTTTGTGTAGGGACAGAAACACAGATTCTTTGCAAGGTTTTGGTTTAAATGAGGCGTTCTGGCTGTTTTGGGGATGGAGGGAGGGGTAGATCACACCCAGCAGGGATAAAGGAGGGATGTTGCCTGGCAGGGAGGTGGATAAAGCCCTTTAAGCTGCTTGGCTATCCTGGAAGTGAATTTTGGAGGTGTCTTGCCCTGGGATCTCTGGAGAGAGGCGCTGGGGATGGTGGAGCTGGGACAGCTGGGGAGGTCCTCAGCCCACAGTGGTGGCCAGGACCAGCCTGGAGGAGAAAGGCTGTGAAGGTCACCGTGGCAGAAAGGATCCAAAGGGAAAGGGCAGATGAAAAGCTGGCAGTTTGGGCAGGCTCAGATTTCGGCTGGCTCCCATCTCACGGCTCCCAGCAGACGGGCTCGGGAGCGTCCCAACGCGTTGCCTGTTTGCTTTTGGCCACAAAGGGTTGGAACCACTACCCCAGAGCAGTGGGAAACGATTCCAGGTCGTTTGCTTCCCAGAGTCTCGAGCAGTTCCTGATCCCGGGCGAGGATTTTGATGAGTCTACTAAATGCCTCTGAATTAGGGCAGGGAAAACACCCACATTGCCCATGTGTCCTTTGGAAGGGAGTCAGGGAGAAGATGCGGTGAATGGATCGTGGTCTCAGCCTCCAGCATAAAACAATGGCACAACCAAGGGCTGCCTCTGTGAGGTCCTGCTGGGAAATTAATCCACATTAATTATTTGGGAAGGCCAATTAAACCTCATCGGCCCCCTGTGAAAACGCATTCATCGCAGCTGTGATTTGGTTGCGCTTTGTTGTCTTCGGTGACTTTGCTGCCGCCTGGCAAATTCCTGAGCATGAAACACGGCTGGGATGGCACTGGGAATGCTGGAAAATGGAGCAGGAATCAGGGGTCAAGGCCTTTACTTGGTGTCCATCCTGTGGTCTCCCTGTGGAGTGCTGCCCATCCCTCAGCTGCCCGTGACCTTCTCCCATGACAGCCCCCTCCTTTCCCGTGCTGGCTGAGCTAAATATCCCTGGCAGATACAGTTACAGGAGCATTTTGGGATGCTGACTTCACTTGCACATGCCTGGGGGTGCTTTATTTGAGGGCAGTGATCTGCCCAGTCTCCTTCCATCACCAGGCTCCTCTCCTGTGCTGCCTTCATCCTCTAGCACTGAGGGTATGTGTTTTCTGGGAAAAAAACTCCCATGTCCCATGGGATAAACAGGTCCAGGGCCACACCGCAGAGAGAGAGATGATCCAGCCACTGCAAGCTGCACGTGGTTCAGCATGGAGGAAATTGTGTGTGGATGGCTGGAGGGCACCCAAAAAGCTGTGCCTGGTCACCTGCATCCAATGCCAGAGAAAAAACCTCCCACTGTGACCTTGGAAGGGCTGGGAGATGGAGTGATGAGGCAGATGCAGGTGGTTCTCACCAAAGCATCGTGGTTTGTTTGCTTTTGGGGGTCACAGAAGTGTTTATCCTGCCTGGCATCCTCAGGGATTGCGGCTGCTTTCGCCCTCCCCTCATCCCTGCCGGGGGCTCAGGGTGTCACAGCTGGCACTGCCACCCATGGGCACAGCAAAGGGCAGTGCCAGCTGCCAGCTCTTGTGCCTTCACATGCCTTGGCTGGCCCTGGCCTCTCCAGCTCGCTCCCTGCGGATGCAGCGGGACTGGGGCGAGGGGATGGACTGCAGCCACGGGCCCAGCACACACAGCAGGTTTTGTCCTAGGGAATCTGGGCAAGACCAGGGCAAAAAGAGGAAAAAGAAAGGCTTTTGCATTCCCGGAAGGAAAAGGAGGGAGAGCAGGACAGCAAGGACAAGGCTCCATTCAGACCAGGCAGCAAACACTGTTTGCTCCTTGTCCTGAAGGTGGAGATGAGGGACTTGGCACATCCCTGGGCAGCCGGAGGAGATTCCCCACCTTGGCTTAATGATGGATTATGGCTGGGTTTTCTCACTGGGGTCTCAGGAGCCTGTGGGAAGATGAGCTGGAATTCAGGGTGATCTCCCCCCGTCAGTGCTGGGTTGTGTGCGGGGAGAGAGGGAATGCGGATGGAGAAATCCTGAAGCCTCTGGAACTCTGTAACCCTTCCCTGTGCCTTCTAGGGCATCTTGTGTGGCTTCCCTCGGTCACGGTGGCCTGTCCAACCCGTTTCATCGGCTGCCAGGTCTGTGGGCAACCTCTCTCTGCTTGGCCACAGATCTGCAAAGCTCAGAGGGAAGGAAGAAACTGCGGAGAACGGCAGCTGGAAAATGTTTTCCCATCTGCCAGAGCTCTGTTAACCCTCTCCATCCACGCTGCTGGGGACTCGGGGGAAGCAGGATGGGAGCAAAGCTGAGCTGAGTGCAGGAAAAGCAAAACCCCGCGGCCAGGACAGTGCTGGCTCCTGATTTTCATCACAAAGCGGTTCCCAAAGTTGTGTTGGGGTTTTTGCAGATACTGCAGATTAGCTGGGGTGTGAGTGTAAGTGTAAGTGTGGTTTCCACCCCTGTCCTTGGGAAGGGTGAGTCTCAGCCAGCCCTGTTCCTGCTCTGCTCCAAGGGGAAAGCAGCAGGATGGGGGAAACATCATCAGGGATGGTGTCAGTGCACTTCTGGACAGGTTGTTTGATCCAGTCCCTGGAGCAAGGACTGGAGTTATCCCCTCGTGATGGGCTGGAAGCATCACTTCATCCCTTCTCCCTCAGCAAACACTTGTCAAGGTGCTTTACTTTGGTGAGACATCATCCAGGCTGGCAGCTTTGAACAGACTGTCATTGCCTCCTTCCCTGCAGGATCTATGTTGGAGGTAGGGGCAGGATAGCTCTGGATCTGGTGTTTGTTTTGCAAGGACGGGCATGGCCACACTCTCCCTCAGCATGGTGGCACCAGGTTAGAGCTGAGCCCTTCACCTGAAAAGGCCGGGATTGCTCTTTTCCGCCTAAAATCCTGGTGAGGTTTGGGTCAGGATGCATCCCACACACTCATTCCAAGGACACCTTTCCTCAGAGCTTTTCTCCTGCAGGAGCTCCTTGTCCCGGAGCTGCTGGGCTGGATTTGTCTCCCTGTAACCCCCCCATTCCACAGGCTTCCCGTAAGGCAGGGACCAGCAGGGCCATCAAACCGGCTCCTCTTACGGGAAGGGAGGAAATGCATTTTAATTTGATTCCTGACCCATGGGCTCGTGTGTCAGCAGAGCCCGGGGCACAAAAGGGCCCTTGTCCCTCCTCAGAGACAGGCCAGGCTCTGTGTGTCTGCAGAGACCCTTTCAAGGGCATTTTTCTCCTCCCAGCTAATCAGTCCCGTGCAGAATCCAGCTCTACACAAGCAGGGCTCAAGGCCAAGGAGCAGGACTGTGACCTGGCCACCATCAGCCCAACACTAAACCCACTAAAGACCCCTCATCCTCATCAACAGCCAAGCCAGGCAGAGCCCCTGTGGTGGAGACCACGCTCCTTTTGGCAAGATCTGATTACAGGGCCTCCGGGTGTGGTGAGGTTTGCCCTGCCAGAAGGAGCTGAAGACCTCTGAAATGGGGGCCAGCCACGAGGACTGCTTGCTGAAATTCCACTTTCTAATCCTTTCTGCCTAGAATTTAGCAGGATGCGTTTTTGATGGTGCTCAGCTGAGTCACCTCTTGTGGCTGGTTAAACACAGAATGGAGCATCTTTCCTGTTCTGTGATGCAGGAGACCAAATTTCTGTGTGAACCTGGTGGGAAGGGCACTTTGGGACATTGAACTGGGCTGCAGGAGGTCTGAGGTGGACTCCCACATGTGGCTCGGGGTTTGTTGGTGACTTTAAAGCAGCTCACTTCTTCCTCTGTGCTCCAGATGCAAAATGAGGTTAAATAAAACTCACCTCATCCACCTGACCATAATTCCTCCATGCCAGGGACTCCTCAGTTGTGTCATCAACGCCATGAGGCCGTGGCGCCTGTGGCCAGTGATGTGCTGCCCTCTTGAGCCATTGTCACCATGTCCTTACAGCCCTTTGCTTTCCCCCCAGGGTGATGGAGAACCTCACAACTCCTCCAGCCTGGACCAGGATCATCAACAGCTCCTTGGACCCGGGTGGCGCAGATGACAACCCCTACAAGTGCGTGTTTGATGAGGACTTCAAGTACGTCCTGCTGCCCGTCTCCTACGGCATCGTGTGCGTGCTGGGGCTCTGCCTCAACCTGCTGGCCCTCTACGCCTTCATCTTCAGGATCAAGACCTGGAACGCCTCCACCACCTACATGTTCAACCTGGCCATATCCGACACGCTCTACGTGGTGTCCCTGCCCCTCCTGGTGTACTACTACGCCATGGGGGACAACTGGCCCTTCAGCGTGGGGCTGTGCAAGATCGTGCGCTTCCTGTTCTACACCAACCTCTACTGCAGCATCCTCTTCCTGCTCTGCATCAGCATCCATCGCTTCCTGGGCATCTGCTTCCCGCTGAAGTCGCTGCACTGGGGCCACGTGCGCCACGCCCGCAGGGTGTCGGTGGCGGTGTGGCTGGTGACCGTGGTGTGCCAGTCCCCCGTGCTCTTCTTCGTCACCACCAGCGTCAAGGGCGACACCATCACCTGCCACGACACCTCCAGCAAGGACCTCTTCGGCCAGTTTGTCATTTACAGCTCGGTGATGCTGGTGCTGCTCTTCTGCATCCCTTTCCTCATCATCATTGTCTGCTACTGCCTGATGGCCCGGCGGCTGCTCCAGCCCACCCGGGGCATTTCCCGCCTGTCCCGCTCCAAAAAGAAGTCGGTGAAGATGATCATCATCGTCCTGGTGGTCTTCATCGTTTGCTTCCTGCCCTTCCATGTCACTCGTACCTTGTACTACTCCTTCCGGAGCTGGGACCTGAGCTGCCAGACCCTCAATGCCATCAATTTGGCCTACAAGGTGACTCGTCCCCTCGCCAGCACCAACAGCTGCTTGGATCCCATTTTGTATTTCTTAGCAGGGCAACGATTCATGAAGTTTGCGGGCAACAAAGTGCCCTGGAAGCCCCAGAATGAGGTGGCGCTGGGCATCGTGCCCAACAGCCACCTGGGAACCAGCAGCGACACGGACACGCTCTCCAAGGATCTGAAATCCTAGCTCTGCTCCAGGGTTTATCCTGGGTGTGAAGGGAGGACAGCAGGCTCTGGGGCCCGAGGCTTTGGGTGTTTGGGGTGCCTGGGCTTGCTCCAGTGTGGGCTGTGTCAAACACGCTCCTCTGCTTGTTTTGCTGTATTCCTTTCAGGAAGATGCAGCTGTGGCTGCACACGTGAACCCAGATCCCTGGCTCTGCATCCCAGCCTGCCCCTCTGATCAACGCTGAGGTGACCAAATCTGGGGAAAAAATCGTGCCCTGAGTGCCTCGAGTCATTCTCCAAAGCAAAAACGCCATGTACAAAAGGTCCCCCTAAAGAATTCCGTCTGCAGATTGCCTGGCACAGCGGGAGCTGGAGTTCCTCTGTGCCTTGGCAAGGCAGGAGAGGCTTTGGGTGGATGAGGAGAGTCAGCTGCAGTTCTGCTGAGCAGCCTGGTGCAAATGTCAAGGACAAGTATCACCCACAGCAGTAACGGGTGTCCCACAGCTTTGCATCCCTGCAGAAATGCTCTCCCAGCTTCAAGCTGGCAGAGCAGGGATGGGATTCCCAGCTCCTGTCCGAGGGCTGCCTTCCCATTAACAGGGTGCTCATGGACACTCCATCCCACTGGAGTGCACTGGGAGCAGCCCACTGGAGTTTACTGGTACCACCGAGCAGGTCCCCTGTAGGTTTCTCCAGCGGGGCCAACACCTTCCAAAAAACCCATTAGTGCTTCCTAACAGCAGCAGTCACCTTTTAAAAGCTTTTAGGAACCTGCAGCTTCCAGCTGCTGGCTTTAATAATCATCTCCAGCTCATTAAAATTTAAGGTGAGCTCTTCACGTCTTGTTTTTAACCCCCTTCCTGGTGACTCATGTTGCCAGCCCAGCAGCAAAGACCAGTGTTCATCCCCTTGGCTGTCCCTCAGAGGTGACAACATTGGCCAGCACTAAACCCTGAGCTGAGGAGCTGCAAGTGGTGCTGAGCTTCACCCCATTCTGCCTGGATTTGTAAAAAATGTCCACACAACATTTCACCAGAAGGTGCTCTTGGTGTTTTTCCCTGTTGGGTTGGAGAGCCCAGAGCCCAGATCCGTGGTTTCCTGGCCAGGAGGGTGCTGATTCCTCCCCCCAAAAATGAAAATTACTTGGGCTGCAGCACTGGACGAGTCACATTGTGTAAAAGCTCTAGCTCAGGGCTAGGCAAACACATTTGATGTTGGCTTAGGCCAAGACCTTGGACCACTCCTTAATTTCTCCCATCCTTCCTTCTTGTGAAGTGGTTTGGTGGGGACAAAGCCACGCCACGATGCCACCAGCTGTGTTCAGTCATGGGTGACTGGGACCATTCAGGGCTAACTGGGAGGTTCCTGTGGTGCCACCCCCAACGGGGGGCTCTTGTCCCCACCAACAATGTCACAACCACAGGAGGCAAAGGCAAACAGGACATTTGTGGGGTGGTTCATCCCACCCTCGAATGTGTTTGGGATAAGATTGGGTTAAGAGCCAGACTTGCAGCATGGCAGCACCTTTATTCCTTTGTTCTTGTGAAGGGAGCCTGGCTTTGTGCTGAGGGTCATGGCACAGTCACTGGGGCGAGACAAATAACTGGGAGGAATGAATTCAGCCAGGGCACTGAGCTGGCACAAATGTCACTCCAGGCCAGGCCTGGCCCTGTCTTCCACACTGGCCAAAAAGCAGCGTGGACACGTTACGTGCTCTGAATAATTCAACAAAAACATACCCAAAGTTTCCTCCTGAGGTCCTGCTTGGAAATGCCACCTCCCTCTGAGCTGGCTTCGAGCCAGCACCCTGGGCAGCACTGCCAGTGCCATCAGGGGTGTCCCCCTGTGATCCTCATCCCAAGGGATCCCACTGGGGAGATGCAGGGCAGTTGGAGAGGTACCAGCTGGAAATCTAGCTCTAGACTTTATTTTTGGTTTTGTTTGTAAAAGCACTAACTTATACTAAGGAGAGAAAAAAAAAAGGTGAGTTTTATGACAGTGACTGTACATTTTTATTTTTGTAACATGCAAACACCTCAGATTTCTGATAGTAAATGAGTTTATTTCTACTACAAGCACTTCTCTGCCATCTCCTCTGGTAGGTACAAAGATGGGAATTGGGGGTAGAAACTGGGTTGCTGAATGCCATGGAAATATTTTAAGCTCCAGGTACAGCTGTCCACTCCTCTGTGAATCTTGATCTCCATCTAATTCAATGAATTCAATCTCCACTCTTGATTCAAGATTTTCATGGGGCTGGTGCCACCAGTTCTGGAAAAACCCCGGTGCAAAGACAGCTCTGTGGTCATGGCAGGGCTTCACAGGGGACAAAATCCCTTGGAGCGTGACAAATTCAATAGCCAACCTTTTTGGTTGTGTCTCCATGGTCTTGGTACATTCTCCTGAGCTGCTCTTGTTGCAGACTGGAGGAAATTGTTAGATTAAGTCATTAATTAACAAATCTCAAAATAATTAGTCTCCCATCCCATAGACCTTTTTTTTTGTTTTGATTTTCTGGCTCTCCCAGCCATTCACAAACCAAGATGTTGGAAAGCTCTGGTTCTCAGAGGCTCCTCACCTTCCCCTGCAGACACCAGGAGAAGAAGGTTTCTTGAGCCTAACCACAGTCCCTGTGAAAAAATACATTTGGTTTCAATTTAGTTTTCATTTGGTTTGCAATTTGTCTTGGTCCCCAGCCTGACTTTCTTTCACTGGGCCTTTCTCTCTCAGTGGAACACGGCTCAGGACACACTCAGCTCCATGGATGTGTTAATTCCAAGCTGTGGCCAAGTCACCTTGCAGTCTGCTTGGGAATAATCTGGGCAGCTCGAAGAGGAACTTCCAAGGGATATGGATGATGTCTGCAAATACAATTTTATGGAAACCCAGTGCTCTGTGCACCCCTGGAATTGTTCAAGGCCAGGCTGGACAGGGCTGGTGCAAAGTGTCCCTGCCCATGGCAGGGAGGTTAGAATGAGGTGATCTTTAAGGTCCTTTCCAACCCAAACCTTCTGTGATTCCATGACCCTCTGGTTCTATGAATTCCTTCACTTTTCATCCTGAAGCTGTTTCCAAATCAGCTTACCCTTGATGTCCCAGCAATGTCTTTAAGGGCAGCCAGGGTCACTCATCATCTCCCTGTGGGACAGAAGCCCTCCATGGTCCCTGCACCAGGGCAGAAAGCTTTGCTTTGCTCACTCTTTTCAAGAACTTTGTAGCCCTTAGAGCTGCCAAACCACAAAATCTCAAGAGCAGAAAGCCAAAGAAATAGCTGTGAGCCCCAGAGCTGGTAAATTAGATATCCCAGGATGCACCCTCTTGATTTTCAGCCCAGGATTTGGGCTCTCTCTCTGGGGGCAATGCCCAGGGACCAAGGGCTCACACTTGAATAGATTTAGAGCATCCTTCCCAAATCTTTTCTGCAATGATTCTGCACAGCTCATGGCAGCACTGAGTCACCCAAATCCCAGAATGAGAATTAAGGAAGAGAAACAAGCAGTGATGGGGAGCACAGAGGCTGTGCAGAGAAACAAGCAGAAAAAAGCCACGCTGAGTGGTTACAAACCACTTTTTCTAAATATCCCTTAGCACAGGGAGCAGGAAGTGAAAGTTAAGAGCACTGATGGTTTCCTGCCAAGGAAACAAATCTGCCACATGGGCTGGAGGCATGCACACTTCTGCTGGACCTTCCCAGCACCCAAGTGGAGAGCTTTTCCTTCCTGCTCATGCCTTCCCAGGAAGCAGGCCCTTAATGGGACAGTGGCAGGCAAGGGGCCGTGCTGTTCCTGCAAACACTTGGTGCATCCACTGCTTTTTCCAAGTCCTGGCTCCATTTGTCTTCTGGTTTTCTGCCTTGGGAGGCTGGATTTTCCAGAGGAACAAGTCTGTCTGCCCCTCCAATTAATTTCTGATCTGGTTGGCCAGTTTGATTCAGGGGCAAAGTCGCCACGCTGTTGAGCTCCTATGGATTTCTTGGGAAATTGCGACGTGAAGGAGAGTGAGCCAAAGGGATTGTCACCCAACGGCTCAAAATTTATTTTAGACACCAGAGAAACCTCCCCCATGCCAGAGTCTGAGGTGGCTTGGTGTGTGAGGGGAGGTGAGAGGCCCAAAGCCACCCAGCAGGCCAAAGCTGTGTTCAAACATGGGGGCAACTCCCAAATCCCACAAACCAATATTATTGCAGAAATTCCCCCAGTATGGATGGGCCAAGGCAGCAGTTGCTCAGGGAGAAACCAAGCCAGTGGGTGTTTGAAATAACACGTCAATCACCCAGCTTTGTGAGGAGTTTATTTGAAGACTTTCACAGCTTCAATACCAATATTTGCAGACTCTGACAAATAAGTGCTCAGGAAAACATGAAAGCTTAAAATACCCCTTTTAAAAAATGATTTCTCCTCATATACCTGCAGTTTTAAGCCCTGGCTAAGCACTAACATTTTGGGGGGTGTTTTGGAGAGCTGCATTGTGCACATATAGGCACACATGCATGTGTTGTACACATATACCCACAACCCCACTTTTCCACGCTTCAGGATTGGAGAAGGCTGTTGCCTGATCTCCCAAGGGCAGAGGAAAGCATTCAGAAAAAACAAAAACAAAAACAAAAACAAAACCCCCCCCCAAAAAAAAAAACACCCAAAAAACCAAAAAAAACAAAAACAAAAAAAACCAAAAAAAACCACACCAAAAAACCAAAACAAAAACCCAAAAACAACAAAAAAAAACCAAAACAAAAAACCAAACAGCCAAAAAATTAATAAAAAATCAGCCAGAAAACCCCCATAACCTAATTTATACAAGAACAGCAGTTCCACAAATCCCCCCAGCCAGCTGAAATCTTCCTGCCTGTGGCTCCTCACTCATGAGATGAGCTGCAAGGTCTCAGCTCAGTGCTGGGGGCTCCCACTTTTGCAGCACCCCCAAACCCCCATCCTGCCTGGGTGGGTTTTGCAGCCCCTTTGATGCTGCTGGTGGGAGAGCAGGAGATTCTCCCACCAGACCCTTCTCTGCTTTTCCCACTCCCTGTGGAAAGGCACCGTGTCACAAGCCCATTCCCAGCCCTCCTTAAATCCTGGGGGATCCTCGAGGTGCCCTCAAACTAGCAACTCCCACCTTTGGACTTGGAGAGAAAGGGGTGAGGGGTTTTCAGCTGGGATCTCAGCCTGTGGGGGGCCTTGGGAGATGGTGGGAGGAACGTGGAAGATCCTGGGCCCAGCAGTGCAAAATCCATCCTGGGCTGGTTTTTAGTGGAGAAATAATTTCTCTGAATAGGCTGAACCTGCAGCAGCAGAGTCCTCTGCTGGTGCCAAGGGGATGTGCCAGCAGTGGGGTCCTTGTCCCCAGGCTGGGATGGTGGCACTCACAGCCACTCCAGCCAGGCTCCTGATTTTCATCCATGGGACTTTCCAGGGAATGAGGAAGTTTTCTGTTCCCTTTGAAGTTTCCCTTGTGTGGTTTCTCTTCCTGTGATCTGTGGTTTCAATGACAGGGGAAGATCCTGGTCACCATCAACTCATCATCCAGCCTCCCACCTGCTGTTCCAGCTCTGTCCCTTCTCCCAAGGGAAGGCTTGATGCTCATTTAACCTGCTGCCATCCTTTTCCTCAGCTGGGGCAGCTGGGTTGGAAGCTGGCTGGACGCCTTTAGGAAAGGATGGATGTGGATGGATGGAGGTGGAGGCTGCTTGGCACCCAGGCTGGGAAGGACCTTGGCCCGTGCCCTTCACGGTGGCGCTTCCCCACCATCACTGCTTTGGAAACGAGTTTATTCCAGATATCCCTGAGCAGTCATTCATCTGGGCCCTGGAACTCCCTGCAAAGCCCCTCTGCTGAGGAGCAGGAGGGTGGGATGTCGTTCCTAAGCTTCTTCAGGTGAGCAGCCCCAGCTCCTCGGGGTCCTTGCCCTGCTCCCGCTCCGTGCCTTGGGTGCGTCGTGCAGCCTGGCAGCAGGACAAGGCGCCACGTGGGTGCCAGCACTGCCTGTTTGCAAATAGGGTGTGGGCTCCACGTCTCTCGTGGCCTGTGGAACGAGTCCATCTGGTCCCAGATGTGCCTGGGAGCCATGGGATGGGACGGCAGAGCAGGCTGGGAGCTCGTGTGGAGCTCTTTGCTGTCGCCCTGTCACTGCGGGGCCAAGTAGAAAGGCTGCAAGGAGGGGAAGGTGCTCAGGATCCACACTCTTCTGGTCCTCCCTGGGCAAAGGGGTCGAGACAGCCCAGCTGGGAGCTGCTAAATGCCCCAAATCGTTCCTAAATAGCTTCTGGAGCCCTGTGCTCAGCAAGATGCCGATGCTCCGATGCCCCACCCTCCAGCATCCTCCGGGGATGAGCTCACAGGGCTGAGACCCAAAAATAACTCCCTGGGGGCAGCGGGTGGGTGGGCAGCGCTGTCACTGCGCTGTCACCAGCGTCAGCATTCCCAAGGCCGTGTTCCCAAGCCCATCTGCACTCCCATGCCAGCCCCGAGCCCCTCTGGCACACGGCGGCTGCGCCACAGCATCTGAGGAACCCCCGGGGGTTGCCAAAAAGTCTCAAAACCCTGGAGCAGCTTCCCAGCTCCTGCCTTGCCATCTGCTCCTCCTCAGGCAAATGGGCTCCCGGCAGGGTGGTCTGGGCTCAGGGACCCCTCTGTGGTCAGCTCCTGGTTTGGGGAGCAACAGCAGTGCCAGGGGGGTGGAATCTTTGGGATTGTGGATTAAATAACGTGAGGATGATGCCTCGAGCCAGGGCTGTGGGCAGCAGTGAGTGCCCCTGTCCCAGGATGCCAATTCCATGTGGTGATTAATACCCCACTGCCCTGACCCTCGTCCAGACTTTATGAGGTCATTTCCTCGAAATCCATCATCCCTTCCCAGGCAATGCTTCCCAGATGTTGCAACCCATCCCTGCATTTCAGCATGTGGCTGGTGATGTGAGGCAGCACAAAGCCTGGAGCAAGAGCAGCACGTTCCTTGAAGCATCAAAATCCCCCTCATCACCAAAATATTTCCAGCTTTTTGTCCCAGTTATGGTAACTCTCCGAGCATCCCCAGAACGCAGCTGGATTGAAATGTGCTGCAAATTTGGGTTTGTAGCAGCTGCTCTTCCTCCTGGTTGCCCGTAGATGGAGGAAGAGCACTGCCCCCCTCTGGGTTCCTCCTTCAGCTGCCTGCTTGATGGGGGCACGTGGTGTTTTGGGGGTCTCCTCCCCCTGCTTTGGCCCATCAGATGCTTGGTTTGGGTGATTAAAGCCCGTCCTGGGAGAGATGTTGGCACAAGACCCCAGTATGAGCCCACAAGACAGAGATGGGCCATCCAGGAGCCCATGGACCCTCTTGAGGCACTCAAGATGCCCAGGTGGCCACATCCAGATGGGCACCCCCAAAAAAAAGGAGCTGCTTTGGAGGAGAGTGGGTCCAAAGCATGCCAGTGGTGGTGCAATGATTAATCTGGACGTTCCCAGCCCAGGGCTATGGATCCAGCTGGTGACGTCCAAGCAGGGTGAATCATTCCACACAAAGATTGGCCACCAAGGTGTTGCTCTGCTGCTCAGAGACTGATGTTCAGCTGACGGTGGAGATATTTTGGGAGGGAATAGAGAAGATGGGGATGGAAGTGTCCAAGGCCAGGTTGGAGGGAGCTTGGAGCAGCCTGGGAGAGTGGGAGGTGTCCCTTCCTGTGGCAGGGGGTGGGACTGGCTGATCTTTAAGGTCCCTTCCCACCCAAATGATTCTGTGATTTCTATAAATAACACAACTCCCAGAAAAACATCATAATTTTGGGAGAGAGAATTATTCCCCTTCCTACTTTTCTGAGACAAAGCACTTGACTTTTCATTTCAAAAAGACCTTTTCTCAACCAAAAAAAAAAACAACCCAAAAAAACAAACAAACAAAAAGACCTCCACTCATTTATTTTACCAGAATAGGCAAGGGTTAAAAGAAATCAGCAGAAAGTACTGGCTTTGACCTCCCTTTGACCGGAATCATGTTTTCCTCCCAAAATTTGGTTCAGCCACCCAGTCACAAAATGCCTCCTGCCCCAGCCTTGCCCAGGGCCGGCTTTGTGGGTTTTGTTCGGTCTCAAGTTAATGGGATTATTGTGAAACTGGTGGACACACACTTGACGTCGACCCTGTGTGGGAGGAGGATCAGTCTGGCGACTGTAAGAAACCCGATTTAGTGGGGAAAAAAGGCAAGAGAAAGACTCAGTGCCCTCATTATCCTGCAGATAAAGCACTCACAAAAGCAGGGACGGATAAAAAAATGTCCTTTTCCAGTAAGAGCAAATGTTTACCATGCACGATACCAAGTGACCCCAGGTAATCTCAGGTTTAATGACATGGTTTAGTACCACTGAAAAGGGCCTCTTTTGTGTTTCTCAGGCTGTCCTTCAGAGGTGTCCCCACTGGGGAATTTCCTACGGGTATCTGGAGATATCCTGGTAACAGCAGGTGACACTTTCCAAGCGTCTTGTGAAACCTGTTGCATATATAAATATATATTTATGTGTTTTGAGATGTGTTGTGCATTTTTTTTAGTGCATATTTGCATAAGCTCCAGTGCCCCGTTGCTGGCAGAGGCCACCGGGAAAGGGACGGGGGAAGGAATTAGCAATGTGATACCTGCTCTGAATCACACCCTGCTTTTGTGGCTGCAGCATTTTGTGAGAAGGAGGTGGGTAAGTTAGATAATCTCCAGAAAATTTCCCTGCTTTGGAAACTTCCCTGCTTTTATAACCTCCACACGTCACGCTGCCTCCTCCAGGTGGGAGCTGCAGGGTGAGTCTTGGTGGCTGGAACCCATCTGTTCCATCCAGGTGATCTTGGATCTTGGTGCTGGGCCTTGGACAGGTTTTTGAACAACCCTGAGAAGCTTAATCACTGTTTGAGGTCTCCATTCCATCTCCCTGTGGAACAGCAGGGCAGGGACAGCTTGCAGGAGATGCTGCCACCTCCTCAGCGCTGTGCAATTCAGCACAATTAATTTTATCCACCACCACCACCACCACAAAGCTCTGCAGCTCTGCACTGTGGGCTCTGCTTCCTGTTAACTCCTTTTGCAGCTTTCACTGAGTTGTTCCTCAAAATCTTCCACATGCTCAAGTGGATTTTCACATTCAGCTTGTGTCCATCACCTCTCCCGTGCCTCCCATTTGGACATGCCATGGCCCTTCTGCAGGAGATTTTCTTTTCCCTGGTGACATTTCTCAGCCTGCTGGTTGGACCTGGCTGCCCTGGGCCTTTTTGAATCAGTGCTTTGCATTTGCATCCTCAGCCCACTTCCACTCCCTCTGCAAACATTTCATCCTGCTCAGCTGCTTAATTCTCAGGAGCTTCCTCATTTCTCTGTCATTTCCCTTTTTGCAGTCCAACGCTGCAGCACCAGGAATTTTTTTCCCACTGAAAATTCTTGGCAGCAATACTGAACCTTCTCTGCTAAATCCAAACAACTTTCTAACCATGGCCAGGCAGGGGCTTGGCTGGGCCAAATCAAACCCATCGAGATAACACCCAAGGATGGTCAACCCTATGGCTTTGCCATGAATTTGTCCTCTCTGAGGATGGAGCACTAATTCATGGCTAAATTAGGAGGGATTCCAGGATCTGAGAAAAGCTTTAAAGGCTTTAGAGAGGTTGAACTGCTGTGGGCTTTTACAAAGAAAAGTCCAGAGCATCTTGCAGCAGAAGCATCTCTTGGATGGTCTCAATAAAAGAGAGAAAAGTAAAATCCCTTAAATATTGCTGCAGAAAATGACTTTTTCTGGTATTACATGGTATAGGCCAGGGTCCAGGATCTCACCCCCAGCAGCATCTTCCCGAGGCAAGGCTAGTGGGGGTGGTGGGAGCCTGGCTGAGCTGGGTGTGCTGGGGAGCCCTCCCTGACACACCCAGTGCTCTGGGACAGCAGAACTAGTGGGAACCAAAGGGTGCTTCAGTCAGGAACACGGGGCTGTGGACATTTCCACTCTGGCCCTTGGGGTTTTGCCAGCGTGGTCACCTCTAGGTGCCCCTTGGCCACTGTCCTCCAGGGACAGCCTCTCTGGATCTCTGCTCCGGCCAGCAGTGATTCTCCAGACATGTAGCCTCAGTCTGATGAGCCTGAGAGGAATATTTGTTCTGGCCGTGGGCCAGGACACTTTAACTCCCCAGCCTGAGCCCTGGAGAGTCACTGGTCAGCGTTGTGGCACAACAAATGCCTCGTCCTGGCTCTGCCTGTCACAGCTTGGCCACCCCTGAGCTTGTGCATGGATCCTCCAGAAGAAGAGGAAAAGCTAAGGAAAAGCATCTTCAACTTTTAACAGTGCAGGACCTGCAAATTTACTTGGCTGGATGGTGTCTCTACACCCCTGAAACAGCCTTTTTTCCTGCCCAAGAAAACTCAAAATCTGTGAATTCACACAAGGGTGTAAAAGTGCTGCACCAAAGTCTCTCTCTGTGTTGCCAAAATGTTACGGGCACAGCAGATGCCCTGATATGCAGCCAGATGCTTTTTCCAGGTGTGCAACTCCTTGCTTGGAAGAGATAAAAATCCCCTGTGGATATCTTGGGGGTCCTCAGAGATGAACCCCTTTCCTAACCTTTCCATCTTTGTGGAGAACAGGGATGGGGACATCTCCTTTGTCCCCTAAATGCCATTCCCTGACACCAGCTCACCTCGTTGCTGTTGTTCTGTGTGGCCTGAGGGTTTGAACACAATCCAGGAAGCAAAACTGGAAATTCCCCAGAGCCCAGAGGAAAGGAGGATGGAGAGGGAGCAGTTCCTGATCTTGTGGCAGCAGCGAGGCGGCTCCTTTTCCCTGGTTATGGACCAGGCTGTGCCAGCTGCGAAGCCACAGGGACCACTGGGACACAAAGTCCAGGGCAGGCTGACCTGGGGGTCACCTCTCACCAGGCTTTGCTCCTCACCAGGGAGGGAAGGGCCTGAAGTGACGAGCCTGTGGTCAGAGAGAGGCAGATGAAGCCCTGGGTCCTTCAGCCAGAATCCCTGGAAGTGTTCAAGGCCAGGCTGGACAGGACTTGGGGGTCTAGTGGGAGGTGTCCTTGCCCACAGTGTGGGGCTTGAACAAGGTGGTCTTTTAAAGCTCCTTCCAGCTCAGATAATTCCATGATTCTCTGAAACACACCCCAGAGTGCTCATGAATGCCTGCTGTCTTAGAAAAGCCACCCTCAGCCCATCCAAAATCAAATACAACCAGCTTCGGGAACACAAGAGTAATACATGTTCTGCTGTTGAATTCTCTCTATTTATCTTCTCATCACAGAGTTTTCCCGGGATTTTCTAGGGTCCCTTGTGCCCACAGGGGCCAGAAAGCTGAAACTTCAGGAGTTGCCACTTTCCAGTCTCCAAACTGAGACAAGCAGCTCCTCTGCACCCAGTGGATGGAAACCCATTGTTAGAGACATTGCTGAAGCATCAGCTCTTCTTCCCTAGCTCCTTGGGATTTCTGTTCTGTGTTTCATCACCCCTCATGCCCTTCTCTGGCACTGTGTCCCAAGTGCAAACACACCAATTGCCACTGGCTGTGGTGAGAATCGTGGCAGGTATCAGCATCACACATCAATTCCTGGTTAAAATAATCCATTAAAACTAGCAGGGAAGAAGATTTGGTGTCCTAGGAAACATCACGAAGAGGAGCTGAGTTCACTGTCCAGGCTCTGGCACAAATTCTGGTGCTGCTTGTTTGCCCCTGTTATTATTTCCCCTACAAACTCTCTTCCCCTCCACATTTTCCCCTCCCTTTCATCCCAGTCTAGAGCCAGGAGAGCTCTGCAGAAGGAACCCTCATGGGGAGTGTGAAAGGACAAATATTTGGCTTTTTTTGCTGTTTGTGTGCAGTATTTCTGGGGCCCTGGTATTTCCCTGGTGCTCCCACTGTGGCTGCTCGTGGGAGGTCACTGTAATTCAGAGGTAGGCAGCAAACAGCTCTGCATAATCCCAAGCCTTGTCCCCAAATATTCAGAAATCGCTGGTTTGTGGCATTAAGGGCTTGCATTGTCCTCTGAAAATGAGCTTTACTGTTGGGTGAAGGGATAAAAGAAGCAAGATCCTTTCCTGAGCTTAAAGGAAAGGGAATCAGGCAAATCCTCAGGGATGTGCTTAGACCTGCTCAGTGCACACCAACCTGTATGCAAAGAACAATGTGGAAATCAAAGAAGATGGATTGGAAGGGAGGGAGAGAGGGAGGAGAGAAATGTTTGCAGCACATTATAGGATTATAGAATCATTAAAGTTGGAAAAGACCTTGAAGATCATCAAGTCCAGCCATTAATGTTGGACCAAGCAGAAGGCCCTGGAGTGTCTGACCTCCATCCAAGGCCAAGGGAAGGAAACACCCAAAGCCAGGGTCGTTTCCCAAGGGAAACAACCCTGAGTGTGGTATTGCACCCAGCCACGATGCCACAGAGAGCTGGGGAAGGAGCCAGAGCCTGGATCAAGGTGCTGGGGACACTCAGTTATAATTATTTATAGCTGGGATTCATAACCCCAGGAATGCAAAGGGCAGAGGAGCAAAGGAATCCAGTTGGAACATCCATGATTTTGGACTGAGTCCCAGAGGGGCAGGGTTTGTCCATGCCCCCAGGGCTGGAAGAGAGCGTCCCTCTCCTATCTCTGGTGCAGTCCAGGGTGGCTTGGCCCTGGAGCTGGAACAATTCCGTGCTCTGCAGCTTGGCCAGTGGCTGTTCTTATCTCAGCCCAGCTCCCTGTGTCTGTACCAGCCCTTATCTCCCCCCAAACACTCTCCCTGTGCATGTAAACTGGAAGGAATATTTTACTGGGAGCTCTTTTGAATTGGGAGAACATCCTTCCCCTGCCAGCAGGGTTTGCAGGCTGGGTGGGCATGGATTTGGGGCAGTCAATACATGGCTGGACCCATTTTCCCCCTTTTTTTTCTCGCCACTTCTGTCTACATTTTCCATCCTCAAACCAGGAGGCTGGATGCACTGGGAGGAATGTCAGGAGTGTGCTGGCAGGCCTTGCTGGAAGAGAGGGGCCTCCAGCCTCCCTGCACAGCCTGGGAGGGACACAGTGACCCTGTCCCCGTATCCACAGTGGGTGAAACCTTCAGGATGCCCCCGAGGGCACTGAACCAAGCAGCCCTGGAGCCAAGCACAGACTGGAGCCACAATGGGGTTGTTTGGGCTGAGGGAGGAGCTGCCTAGAGCTGCTGAAGGCCCTCTGAAAGCTGATTTTGCTGCGGGACAAGGGTGTGGAGCTGGAGCAGAGGGACATCACACCTCCTCTGAGCAGCTCCCAGGAAAGCATTGAGCTGCAGCCCCTTGATTGTCCCTCTGGAGCAACTTTCCCTGCCCTGCTCCCTTCTTCACTTCATATCCATGGGCAGTGAACTGTGAGATGATTTATGGCACAAAAAGAAGAAAACAGGACAGAAAATCAGATAAAAGAAGGGGTTTTGGGTTTTTTTAATAATGAGAGTGGTAAAACACTGGCACAGGATTCCCAGAGAGGTGGTGGATGTCCCATCCCTGGAAACATTCAAGGTCAGGTTGGATGAGGCTTTGACCAAGCTGATCTGGGTTTGGACTTTGGTTCCTTCCGACCCAAACTGTTTTATGATTTTATGAGAGCAGGTGGCTCTTCATGCCACAAATCCTTCTCCAACCTCGCAGTTTCTCACCAGCCCAACAATTCCCTTGCTTTTTCCCCAAACCAGATGCGACCATGGCTCTTTGTGCACACGAATGTGAGAGGTGCAGGTGCTTCCCAGTGCTTCTCATCTCCAGAGGAGCTTGTGCTGCCTTTCCAAACCTGCTGGAAAGGGGTCCCTCTCCAAGGAGAGCAGGTCAAGCAGCCTCTGTGCCCAGATGTTTCTCCTGGACCAGCCTTCTCCCTCATTTCACCCCTGCTGTCAACATCTGGACTTGGGCACCTGCTCCAGAGGGCACAAGTTCACCCACTGCAGCCAGAGCTTTTGTCTCTGATCTAGTGACAAAAACGTGGTGCTAATCCTTCCAAGGAACATCTGGAGGATGTCTGGGATTTAATGGGGAGGGGAGGATGAGGAGGAGGATGAGCTCACTATGTCCTTGCAGGGCCATGAGTCAAGGCAGGGGACTGCACTGCTGCTGTGCACTGAGGTGCAGTGTGAGAGAAAGCTTCACAAAAAGGTTTGGAAAAAGCTGGAATCAGCAGCCCCTCCATCTTGCAGAAGTGTGGGTCAGACACATCCTCATCACACCCAACTGTGGCTTCGAGGACTTCCCTGGTCACCTCCCAGGCATGGGAGAAACTCCCCCCTTCCCACAGAGTTTATTTCCTAGGGGTATCCTCTCCTTCCTTCCCTTCCAGAGAGCCCGAGGCTGGCAGGGACCTCTGGAGAACATTTAGTCCAGTGCTCCAGTGGGGGGACAGGGAGTGGGCTGCCATGTCAAGATGCATTTTGAGCATCTCCACTACCTCAGCTGACCACCCTCACAGCAGCAAAATCATTTTCTTACCTCTAAACAGGATTTCTCATGTTTCAGTTGGTGTTAACCACCTGGATACCACTCCAAAGACTCTGACTCCATTTTCTTGCTCTCACCGTATCCATTCCCTTTGGATTTTTGCTTTCCAAACAGCTAGTGGAGACAGTCCCCCTCCTTAGCCCATCAGAGAAAGGATCTGCCTGAGCCAGGGCCTTGGGGAGGTCTCAGCCTCCCTGCCCTCCAGCTGTGACCCCTGAGAGGGCTCTGGGCAGGCTGTGAGGGATGAAAGGGGTTTGGCTCCCCGCTGTCCTTGTATGGGAATTTGGATGGAAGCAAACGTGTAAGAAGCTGGCCAAAAGGAAATACTCAGCGTGACATGTCAAAGCAGATTTTAATAAATGTTTACAAACCTCCCAGCAGCCAGGAGGGGGAATAAAGAGGGAAGTAACTGTAGGAAAGGACAGGTTTACTATTTAAAACTTCTTTGATCCATTCTTACCCAAAAGGACAATCAACTCTTACTCATTTTCCTCAGAAACAGAGACCTCTGGTAGCCTGCAGGACAGGGCTGCATCATCCCGTGCAGGAGCAGGCGAGCCCTGTGGCGTGTGGGAGAGGCACCTTCCCAAATCCGGGCTCTGTGTCACCGTGGGAGCCGGGTGGCCCTCGGGGACAAGGTTTGTCCCTGCACGGATTGTTCTGCTGACTCTGCGCTGGGTGAGGAGCAGAGTTCCTGGGGAGGGGAGAAGTTTTTCACCTGCCCCAGGTGAAGTTAGAGAGAGGACCCATCTGGTGTGTTCTCCAGGAGCGTGTGGGTTGGAACAGTGAACAATTCCCAAGGCTCTGCCGAGGCCTCTGCTTTTGTGCTTGCCTTGGCACGGGGCCACGGCGTGAGTCACACGCCACTTGCTTTTTGTTTAATGTCCCCATTCCGGCTCTGCCGACTCGCTCAGAGGGAAGTTAATTCATAAACCCAATCAATATTAACTGCCCGAGGAGGAGGAGGATGTGGAGGAAGAGAAGGAGAAGCCAGGCTGTTTGCCTTCACCACCACACCACTGACCCGTTTAATGTCGCCTGCTGCTGTGGCTGTGTCTTCCTCACTGGCCCTAGGATCATGATGTGACAATCACAGCAATTATGTGACAGTCCCGGGACAATGTGGCAATCTAGGACAACATGATAATCACAGCACCTCTGTGACAGTCCTAGGAGCAATGTGGACATGGTTGTTCTCTGCAGGCCCTGGTGCAGGCCCTGGTGCAGGCCCTGGTGCAGGCCCTGATGCGGGCCCTGGTGCAGGCCCTGGTGCGGGCCCTGGTGCAGGCCCTTGTGCAGGCCCTGCACACCAACAAAGAATTCCTGGGAATGTAAAGGAGGAGCACAACCCCCTGGACATGGAAGATGCCCAGAGGAGTCAGCCTGCCTGCACGCAAGTCCCCAGCCCCTGGGGATGTCTCTGACACCTGGAAGCTCTCCCATGTTAATGCCTGGCAAGGGACGAGCATGGAGAGAGGCAGAGGGAGAAGAGCCAGTGGAAGAACACATCCAGGAGCTGGCAGGGTGGGAGCCAAGCCCTTGAGCTGTGCTGGTTGTTTGCAGACTGAAAGCCTTGTGCACACACAAGCACAGGGAAGTGCTCTCTTGGGAGGCTCCCAGTCTGGGAATGGCCAAACCAGACCATTGCTGTGTTGGCTCGTGGGCCATGTGGTGCCTCTAAAATCCCAGAAATTGGGGCATTCGGACACTGACCCATCAGGAGATGGGATACAGCTGAGCCCTTGTTCTGGAACTGAGCAGAGAGGCACATCCAGGTGTGCCAGGGCAGGGGAGACCATAAGGTGTGTCATGCTCAGAGGTCCTGCTTAGCCAGGGGGGATTTGCACCTGCTCTCATCCTGGGTGGAAAACCAGCCTTTCCTCTCATGGCTGGGTTAAAAACCAGATGCCCAAGTGCCTGGAAAACAGAGATTTAATGATTTGCTTAATTACAGCTGCCTGGTCTCAGCCCATCTTGGCCTCTGGATGACAAGGGTGGGAATGATACTCAGAGCCACATGCCAGGGACAGAACCCACTCCAGCACATTCCAGAGAACATCCCAGGGCTCCTTCTCCAGCCACCCTGCCGAGATGAGCCCGTTTGGAGCAAGGACACCCAAGCTCAGCAGTTGTTCCTGAGGGGAACACAGCACCTTCATCTCCCCCTCCAACAGGGATTTGGAGCACGGCACAGTCACATCCCTGCACAGGAGATTCCCTTGAACCTTCCTGGAAACCCAACCAGCTTCTTGTCCACCATTCCCGTTATTTTGCTGGTTTTATTTTAGTCTCCTGTCTCTTATTGTTTAGTTTTCCTTTGAGCAAATTTCTCTGGGTATCCAAGAATAGAAGGCACATCAGATAATACTGGGAAGGAAGTGAGAATGCCTAGGATTACTGGATATATTAAATCAAACCCATTTCATCATTTTTCTCTGTTTATGCCAGATTTGGCTGGGTATTTATCCCTTAAGTTGGAGGAGTCACCACCCTGCTGAGATCAAGACTCTTGGTTTGACGTGCACGGAGAGAGAGTGACCCAGGCACCAGCAGCTCCTGGCCTGGATAAAGGGATTTAAAAATAATAACTTGGAATAGGAAAGAATAGACTAAGAACCTTGTTTGCAGGAAAATTATTTAAAAAACAAATTCAAGAGGCTGAAACCCTGCGAAAGGTGCTGTGAGTGAGGTCACCCGCTGCTCCTGAGCCTGCCAGCACACGCAAGCTCCAGGGCAACGAGCTGATCTTGTTTCCCATCAGATTCCCCTCCTCCCTCCCTGCCGAGGTGCAGAACTCAGCCCCTGCCTTGGTTTTGCAACACATCCCCGACGGGACGGACCTGCTTGAACACTTTTGGCTGGGGCAGGTCTCAGGTGTCCCAGATGGCACGGGACGGGCGGGTTGAAGGGAGGAGAGCCCTGCCTGCTGCTCCAGGAGGTTTTGCCTGTGGCAGATGTGGGATAGAACCTTCCAATGCTCTGTTTGAGGGTTTCATAGCTGTTACCTGGAAGCTGAAAGCTGGGCGTTCTGTCTTTTGTGCAACTGGGGAAACTGAGGCACAGACTGGGGTCGTCACAGGGTGTCCCCAGTCCACCCCGTCACTCCCAGCAGTGACAGGCACAGACCTCCTTGCTCAGGATGGTCTTACAACCCCCCAAATCTACTCCAGACATCCATATCAGCGTCTCCTGAGCATCCATGAGCATCTCTGGGCCACACTCCTGTGCTGGACAGGCACTCAAATCCCACCCACCCAAACCCCCAAACACGTGCAAGCCACCACATCACAAGAGAAGGCTCAGCAGCCATGCCTGGTTTTGCCCAAACGCAGACAATTGATGGCCAGGACCCCCCAGGATTGTATTTTCCTTGTTATGGTTTCCCCCCGGTGTTTGGATGAAGTGTCTGGGCACTGGCTCTGCTCTGAGCTTTGTTTAGAAGGTGCTGCCAAGGTAATGCTGCTCCCAGCACTGCTGCACGAGCACCACGTCCCTGCAGAAACCCAGCCCATCCTGGGAAGCTGTTCCTGTCCCCTTCCTTATCCTGGGCACCGAGCTGGCCCTAGACCCCTGATTGCTGCTCCTAATGTTGCCCATAACACCAAGCAAACCCTACAGCAAGCCCTGAGTGGGCTTCTCTGCTTGCACAGAAGCAGATCCAAGGGATTTTCTGGTAGATTAGGTGGGGGAGGAAATGCAAATAATTCCCCTTTGAGAGTGGAGGAATTGGAACTCTCCCTCTGTGAGGCTGCTCCTGGTAAAACCTCCAACAAGTGATGGTTCTGTCATCTCCCAGCAAGCAGAGCAGAAAAACCTCTTATACCTGAATCAAGGGGTATTATTACCTGGGGGATCTCCAAAATCTTCCTATAAAATATTACCATCACGTTTGGTTTAGCTGAGTGCAAACCTCAAGCACTGATGGAGTTTTATTTGCCCACCTGTGAATGGCAGAAGAGAAAACTGCAACTCAATTTCGCTTTGTTTTCGTAATTCTGCTCTTCCACAGAAAAACGGAAAAAAAAAAAAAACAAAGCCTTTTCCTTCTTTAAGAAAGAGACCAATTCTTGGAATTAAAAAAATAAATCACTTGGGACATGCCTTCCCCTTTCATCTTCTTCAAGGGCACAGCGTGATCTTCTGAGAAGCAGAATCGAAAGGGGGAAGTAAAGACACATGAGTAGCCCCCACAGAAAACATCATCAGTGATGCCAGACATGAAACAGAGTTTTTTACCCCTCCAAAATAAATGTCCGGTTTGGTTTCCTCTGCAATGGAAGGAACAGGGAAGTGTGTTTTAAATATTTGCTGTGGTGGCTGGGTGTGATGGACCCACCTGCAGAAAAGGGAGAACCAGCCCAAGACTTGAGCAGATCCCTTCGTTCTCCTGGGAAGCAAACGGTCCGTGCTCTGAGTTGGAATTCCTGGAAGGCTTCGGTCCCCTCATGCCTTGAAGTTATTTTGGGTTCTCAGGAATCCCGAAGGCTCCATCCTTACAGCCTTTGGCAAGGGGATGGGCAAACTGAGCCAACAGCGCTGCATTAATTGGTATTAATCAGGAAATAACTTAAATTGACCTGAAAAATGACTCAAGAAAATACTTAAAATTCCCATTATGGGAATGCACAGACTTGTTGCACAGCCTAAAAATTGCACGTAGAGATGAAAACCAAAGAGTTTTCAGGATGGAGAGCAAGGAGCCAAAGGAAGGATTGTGGCCAACCTGGAGGCATCTGATTTCCACTCAACCACGAAAAGTTCGGAGACATCCCCATCCCAGACCCCAGCTTTATCCTCAAAGAGGGAATGTTGACCACAAATTGTGAAGGTTCAAATTGTGAAGGTCTGAACAGTGAAGGACCCCTCATGGCAGTGGAGGGTGAGCAGCTTCTCTCCCTCAGAAGTCCAGCAGCAAGAGGACTTGTCTGACCTCACCCCCGTTGGCTGCACTGCTCTGGCCGTGGTGAGCTCTGGTTGCAGAAAGAAAGTGCAGGGCTCCATCAGAATAGACCTCAGGAGATGAGACTTTCTGCACCAAATACCTTCTCTGGGCCAAAAATCCAGGGACTCAAAAGGTGCTGGGATAGCAGATATACATGGAGGAGTTTGGGGTGACCATATCCTGTGAGCTGGTTTGAAAAGAGAAAGTTGTCATCAAATGTGACCTCCTCATGAGCAAGCTCAACCAGATCCACCACCCTGGCAGGCTGGAGTTGCCAGGACATGAGAGATTAACTCCATTTCCGTTATAAATAGCTTTTAGATGTAATGAAATTCTTCATGCAAGACATCTCCGGTCTGGTGAGACGCGGCGGAGCCCGAGGCAGAAGGGACCCAGCCTGATCCCTGCATGTCTGTGCTGGGCAACAACCTGGGAGCTCTGAGGAACCTCCCCATGGGGACAGCCAGTGTCTGGTGGTGGGGACACTGCAGCCCCGAGGCTCTCACAAAGCTTCAGCATTTGAAAAATGCTGCTTTTCTCCTCCAAGAGGCTTTGCAGCCCTTGAAAGACCGCAGTCCCGGTTCCAAACTGCCTCCCTGGCCTTGACCACAGAGGCTCCTGTCTACGTGCAGCCATTCTGGGATATGCTGGCAGCTGGAAGCCTGGATACTGGTGGGAAGGTGCAATTGCCCCCGGGAACAGCAGCGGCAAAGGTCACTTGCACTCGGGAGCTAATGCAGTTACTGGCAATGTGCAGCCGGAGGAACAGAAACCAGGGGCTCGGAAACTCAGACCCAGCCACTGTGCCAGGCCTTTCTGCCAAGGACTAATTCACTCGGTCAGACTCCAAGAGGAACCCAGGCTAGTCCCTTTCCCCAGTTATTTTTCAGTATGATCCTTTTGTGTGAGTAAAAAGAGGTATAAAAACAAGGCTTTGCTTGAAATCTTTTTTTTACACCCAGCTACTGCCTCCAAATTTGCCTCTTCTATCCTTGCTTAGCTCCCAAAATGTCATTTTTGGGGATTTCCCATTAATTCCAGGTGCTCTAGGGCTGGGCTCGTTGCTCAGTGGAAGCGTTTGGAGCTGGCATGCAGCCAGGAGCTGCTATTGTATTTTCTGTTTTTTAACACTCCCACCAGTATTTACAGTGTCCCCACAGCAGGACAGCTGGCTGTTCACCTTGAGGACCTGCAAGGACACCAGCCTTCCCCAAAACCAGAGGCAGCACTGGAGGTGGGATAGATTCCTTCACTGTCAGTTCATCGGGAGAACAAATTTCATCCATCCTCAGCTGCATTCCCCGGATGCTTGTGGGAAGTCCTGGGCTCCCCATCCACGGATGTTGGGCTTGTTTGCACAAGGTGTGTTTTCTGGGGAAAAACATGCTTCCCCCCAGTTTTCCTCTCCCCATGGAGGCTGAGGGAGTGGGGAATTTCACAAAGGCACGGAGCCATTGCCAACCCAACCCCACAAGCCCGGGCAGCCCCAAGATGTGAGGGATGGCTCCAGCCTGGCTGTGGTTGCAAATATTTTTGTCAGCTCCTGCCAGAGCCCATCTCTCCCGTGGCCACGCTGCCCGGCTCAGCCGTGGGCTCACGCCAGGATCAATGAAAGCTCGTGTTGTCCACTGCAGCAGGATCCAGATGCCTCGTTCCACTGCACCATTCATTCTGTACAACCCATACCCCCTCACGGCATATTTGGGTGTCTGCCCAGTGAGGTGACCCTGGGGAGCCCCCCGTGTGGAGTTCCATCATCTGGGTAATGCCTTCAGCACCTCCTTCCTTTCCACATCCACCGAGACCCATCACAATCCCCCCAAAAGAAAGCAGGGAATCATTCTGGAGGGCTCCCCGGGAAAGGAAGGGTCAAGCCCATCATCCCGCGGAATCCCGGCATCCCAGTGCTGTTTATGCATCTGCCATTCCGTACCCAACCCGTGCCCCCGGGGTTCTTTGCCTTATTGCTCTTTAATTGCCCTGCTCGGAAGCGCGGAGCTTTGACCGCCTGGTTAATGAGTACGGGAGGCATCGACAGCTTCGGCTGCGACCCGCTGCCGCAGCAGTGAGACCCTGTCCCCGACACCCAGGACAATCCAGCTGTTCCCTAGCGCGTGGGCATCCCCCCGCGCCGTAAATCCCACCTTTGGGGCTGTTGGAATTCCCCCGACACCCGCTTCGATACAGATGCTCGCCCAAGATGCTAAGCCAGATGTTTGCCTGGGAGCCCCCCATGCTGGCCCAGCTGTTTGTCCCCCCTGCCTCGCCCCAGCCCAGCTGTGACCCCTCCCCAGCCCCCTCCGGGCCCTCTCGCAGGTGCCGGAGCCGGAGCGGGGCGGAGAGGGGCGGCCCCGGGGCGGAGCGGCGGCGGCAACGGGGCGGCTCCGAGCGCTCCGCGCCGCGGGCTCCCGGCGCATCCCGCTGCCGGTAAGTGCCGCGAACGGTGGCAACGGGATCAGCCGAACCGGGCCGGGATGGGACCCAGCAGGGTCGGAGCGAACCGGGCAGGTTGGGACCCTAAAGGGTCGGAGCCAACCGGGCAGGATGGGATCTTGGTGAACTGGGCAGGATGAGGCTGGACCGGGCGGGATGGGGCTGGGAAGGGCTGGACGGACCCCTGAAGGGTCAGAGTGAACCCGCTGCCTCTCGGCGCATCCCGCTCTGGTAAGTGCCGCGTACCGGGAGTACCGGACGAGCCGAGCCGGGAAAGGATGGAATTCAAGTGTGTGAGGATAGGGCTGGAAGGACGGGACGGGACTGAACCGGACAGGATGGGACCAGACCGGGTAGGAAAGGACCCGACAGGGTCAGACCCACCCAGACAGGATGGGACCTTACAGGGTCAGAGTGAAGCCGCTCTTTCCCGGCACATCCCGCTGCCGGTAAGTGCCGCCGGTGGGGAGCGGGGGACGGGACAAGCCGGACGGGGAAAGGATGGGATCCGAGTGGCTGAGTGAGCCGGGCAGGATGGGACTGGACAGGGCAAGATGGGACCCAACGGAGTCAGCCTCAGCAGGGCAGGATGGGATCCGAGTGGCTCAGAGTGAGTCGGGAAGGGTCAAACCCGACGGGCTGAACCCGTCAGGGTGGGATCCAACAAGGTCAGACCAAACCGGGCAGGATGGGGGCAGACTGGGCAGGACTGGACCCGAACAGATCGAGTGGAACTGGGCAGGATGAGGCAGGACAGGAGAGAACGGGGTCAGATCCAGAGAACAGCCGTGCTTCGGCTGGGATTTGGGGCGATCCCACAGCCACTCCAAATGGAACCTGCCAGACTTTGCTCTTGGGAAGGTTTGGCAGCTCTTACCGTGGTGCAGGGCTCAAAATCCCACCGTGATCCCCCCCGGCAGGGCTGGCACAGGGTGGATGCTACCCTGTCCCTCTGCTCCCATGGTCTGGGGTGCCTGCATCCCTCAGGCATCCATAGGGATCAGCCCCGTGCCAGAGGTTGTATTGCACATAAATGTGCTTAAATCTGCTTGAGAGACCTGGTTTTCTTTGGCATCTCTGCTGTGGGTGCCAGTAGCCTGGCCTCTACCTTTTATATATATTTATATATATTTGTGCATGTATACTTCCAGCGGTATGAATATATTCCTATATATGAGCATGTCTGCATAGACATGTATGTATAGATGTATAAATCTATTTCTGTATATATGGATGGAGTTACGTATCAACATGAGTGTGGCTCCATGTGCTCAGGGACATATATTTGTGTGTAGGGGTGTAGAAGTTTATGTATGTGTGTGCGTGCATGTGTGAGTGGAGACATACATATATTTATAAATATGTAATATGTGTGTGTGGAGAGCCATAGATATGGTTGGATGTAGTGAGATTTATATGTAGAGAGATGGGCAGAGGTGTATTTATGTATAGAGGTATATTTTTATATATTTATATTTATATTTATATTTATATTTATATTTATATTTATATTTATATTCACATGCATAGAGGTATAGGCCAGCTGAGACAGGGAAAGCTCATTGCACCTTCCCTGTCCCCATCATTCCCTTTCCAGCAGGGAATCACAGCCCAGGTTGCCCAGAGCCTCCTCAAGGTGCTGGTTTATGATGGGACACCAAACTGTGGGAAGATGAAGGTGCTCACCCAAGGACAGAGTGGCTCTGCCACTACCCTGTGCCCCATTCCCGACAATCCATGTTTAGTACACCAAAATTCCCAATGTCGTCCCAATTTTTCCACATTGTTACACCCTTGGACTTCACTAAGGAGAATTCCCTTAAAACATGGCAAATGGGCACCTGAAGATGTTTTGGCACCAGCCAGGAGATGTTTGGGGATGGGGATGGGGATGTGGTGGCCAAGTGGCACGCAGGATGGAGCATCCCCCTTTTCACGCTCTTTGAAATTCGCTGAGCTGGAGTTTTCACTTCCACCCAGCCCAGCTTTCCAGCCCTGCCAGCCAGCCACAAAAACCAGGGTGGGAAAGAGAAACCACGGAGGAAGATTTCCAAGGGACAAAGCCCTCCCCCACATCCTATTCCAGGGCAGCGGCATCCAAAATCTTTTCCTGCCAGCTTACGGAATCCCCCTCCTAATCAATAGCAGGGTGTTAATTAAAGCTAATTCCGCTGGAGAAGGGCTTGGTTTGAAAGCCAAGAGGCTGGAGGGGGCACATGAAGGGGGGAGCTCGTGGCTGCGGGCGATTATTTTTAATCTCTTCCCCATCTGACCACAGAGCAGCCCCACTTCTCTTTCCTGATCCTTGTTCCTCCTCTGCAGGCACCTTAACGCCCTGGGATGAGGTGACCTCATCCTGACCCCTCCCAACACCACAGGCACCCCCTAAAAGTCTCATTTCCCAATGGATTTCAGCCAGTGCCCATCACTGTGGTGGCAGGGCAGCAGCTCCTGCGGGTTTGGGAGGTGCCAACCCCATCACCCCAAGAGCTGGCAGGGGTTCCCATGATGGGGTTTTGGGGTGAGAAAAGGGACTTTTGGGATAATCCACCCCGACAGACAATGAGGTGGGAACATGCCCTGGGCACAGAAATTGGTGGAGGCTGAGGGTCCCAGTGTGGTTTCATTAATTGGTTTCATTAATTGGTGGGTGCTGGCAGACTGTGACTGAGGGTTCTGGGCAGCTGCAGCCCTGGATACAGTTGGGATGGGGATTATCCAGTGTCTACCTTTTCCCTGGGATCAGGAGGGATTTTTCCTCCTCTTCTCCAGCTTTCCCATCCCTCCAAACCCAGCAGCAGGGGGGTTCAGTGCTGTTTCCCTCTTACCAAGAGGGTTTTTTTCACCATTTGCCATTTTTTGGGGGGATCCCTTATTTTTTTGGCTGCTCCTCCTTTTTTTGGGTGCCCTCCCTAACCAAAGGCCTAGGTAGCCTTGGGCATGGCCCTCAGCAATGCCCTGCCAACACCTCCAAGAGGTGTTTTGGGGGAAAAAATACCTTAAAAAGGGGTGTAGGCCACACTGGTTCACTTCAAACTCAGTGCCTGTGCCTCAGTTTCCCTTGTTTTACTGCAGCACGTGCATGGCTGGAGCATGTTCTTCCTCTTAGTGCCACAGTGCCTGGGGACTTCCCTGTGCCCCCACTTGGAAGGAGCCAAACATGAGGGAAATTAGGCAAAAATGGAGGAAAGACTCAAAAACGAGGAAAAGAGGCCAAAAAATGAGGGGAAAAATTAAAAAAAAAATACAGAAAAGAACAAATAATTCCTAATAGCCCAAGCCAGCCATATCCTGGTATCCACAGGCAGGAGCGTCCCCTGCCCTGGTGGCATTTGTGCTGTGCCACAGCCATGCAGTGCCACGCAGAGCCATTCCTGCCAGCTGGGTTTCTGTTCCCCATTCCCCTGGGTGCTGCTGCCAGGAGGAAAGGGAAGCGTTGCCCAATGGGGCGAGCAGGGCACCCACAAATGTGCCAAGGGCTGGCAGAGCAGTGGGTCCAGCACCCCGGGGCACCCCAAGAGGTAAGAGACACTCCCAGGCCCCCCAAGACCTCTCTTCCCAGCCACCTTGTCCCCAGTGTCCTTGGTGGGGACACTGGGGGGATGGCAGAGCTTCCCTTGGGTCTCAGGGGAGGTTTGGGTGGTCCCAGAGGAGGTTTTGGGGGACCCAGGGGATAGGGAAGCTCACACCCCTGGAGCATTTATTGGCTTGGAGGTGGGAGAGGTGGGGAATCGAAAGGCCTGGAGCTGGGCTGGCAGTGGGGTGGCAGTGGGGTGACAGTGGGGTGCTCAGTGGGATGCAGAGAGGCTCAGCAGGGTTTAGGGGGCACTGGGGGCTGATGAGGGCTCAGTGAGGTGGCAGAGGGACTCAGATAGGGTCTGAGGGAATGCAGGGGGGCTCAGCAGAGTGCCAGGGGGATAGGAGGTATGTGCAGCAGCCAGGGGACTGATTCACAAGCCCCAAAATTGTGTCCCCGACACTGACACCGTGGCTGGGCTGTGCTCTGGGGACTGCTGAATGCCCAAACACCCGAAATGGGGGGGGGCAAGCTGACAGGCTGTCCCCTGGACTCGTTTGTCTCTCTCTCCCTGGTGCCCTGTGCCCCACGCTCCTGTCTGGAGCTTGGGCACCTCCTCCCTGCCTCAGTTTCCCCGCCCCAGCGGCCACCCCCTTCCAGGCAGGTTTGTGCCCAGGACAGGAGAGGAAGCGGGGGCGGAGACAGGGCAGGGCAGGGAGCGAGGAGAGGGAGAAGCGGCTCTCCGGGACCTGCTGCACTGCGGGCACGGGTGGCACCCCCGGGAGCGGTGACAGACGCTGCCGAGTGACACGGCTGGGACAGGGAGCTCATGCGGCTGTGGGACCGCATCTGCCACGCCGCTGTCAGCCTCTGAGGACAGCAGATGTCCTCCCACCCTGCTCGGAGCAGCCCGGAGGACGCTGGGTGGGCTCTCTGAGCCCACTAAACTGCAAAGCTCCGGGGTCGCTGTCACCAGGGCCAATTCCCGGCTGAGAGTGCCCACGGGGCTCGGCGCGGGTGGCACCTCCCGGGCTGAGCCCGGCCGGCCGCAGGGCTTTGGCACCCCCTGCAGAGGCGCAGGAAGCCGTGCCGGCGGCCACCAGAGCATCCTGCCGCAATTTCCTCTGCCACAGGGGGCTGACAGCGGCTCGGCCTTGTGCAAACCCTGCTGTGCGGGATAAATGTCGTGGGACGTGGCGCTGGGGTGGTGGTGAGTGTGGCCACCGCGGTCTCCTGTGCGGTGCCACTCTCTCTGCCTTCACCTTCTTGTTAGACCTCATAATCCATCACTGTGGCTTAGAATCATGGAATAACAAAAGGGTTATTCCCTAAAGGAATATTTCTTAAAAGAATGGCGACCTGAAAGATTCATTCCAACCCCCTGCCATGGGCAGAGAGACCTCACACTAGCCTGGGGTGCTCCAAACCCTGTCCAACCTGGCCTTGGACACTTCCAGGGGTGCCACAGCTTCTCAGAGCAGAGAGAGAGCAGCTCCAGGGCCTCCTCTGGACTCTCTCCAGCAGCTCCATGTCCTGCTGCTGTGTCCCCAGGGCTGGGGCAGCTCTGCAGGTGGGGTCTCACCTGGACACAGGGGCACAGGGGCAGAATCTCCCCTCTCTGCTGCCCACACTGGGGGATCAGCCTGGCACACGGGGGGTTGCACATGACTGCACATGGCTGGGTCATGTGCAGCTTCCCATCCACCGAGAACCCCAAATCGTCCTCAGGGCTGCTCTCCATCCCTTCATCCCCCAGCCTGTGTGGATACTGGGGGCTGTCCCGGCCTGCAGAACACCGGTCCAGGTTCATCCTGTGAGGGTGTGTGTGACACCGCACAGACGAGTCACCAGCTGTCCCCTCTGACGTTCACAGGTGCTGTGGAGGCGCCGTGCCAGCAGTGGGGACACTGACGGGCGGGAACACCGCCATGGCCAACCTGACGGCCACGAGCAGCGCGAGGAACTCGTGCACCTACCACGAGGAGTTCAAGCAGGTGCTGCTGCCCCTGGTGTACTCGGTGGTGTTCGTGCTGGGGCTGCCCCTCAACGCCGTGGTCATCGGGCAGATCTGGCTGGCGCGGAAGGCGCTGAGCCGCACCACCATCTACATGCTCAACCTGGCCGTGGCCGACCTGCTCTACGTCTGCTCCCTGCCCCTCCTCATCTACAACTACACCCAGAAGGACTACTGGCCTTTCGGGGACTTCACCTGCAAATTCGTGCGCTTCCAGTTCTACACCAACCTGCACAGCAGCATCTTCTTCCTCACCTGCATCAGCGTCCAGCGCTACCTGGGCATCTGCCACCCCTTGGCCTCGTGGCACAAGAAGAAGGGCAAGAAGCTGACGTGGCTGGTGTGCGCGGCCGTGTGGTTCATCGTCATCGCCCAGTGCCTGCCCACCTTCGTCTTCGCCTCCACGGGCACGCAGAGGAACCGCACGGTCTGCTACGACCTGAGCCCGCCCGACCGCTCCGCCGCCTACTTCCCCTACGGCATCACCCTCACCTTCACCGGCTTCCTGCTGCCCTTCGTGGCCATCCTGGCCTGCTACTGCAGCATGGCCCGCATCCTGTGCCAGAAGGACGAGCTGATCGGCCTGGCCGTGCACAAGAGGAAGGACAAAGCCGTGCGCATGGTCATCATCGTGGTCATCGTCTTCTCCATCAGCTTCTTCCCCTTCCACCTCACCAAGACCATCTACCTGATCGTCCGCTCCTCGCCGGCGCTGCCCTGCCCGGCCCTGCAGGCCTTCGCCATCGCCTACAAGTGCACGCGGCCCTTCGCCAGCATGAACAGCGTCCTCGACCCCATCCTCTTCTACTTCACCCAGCGCAAGTTCCGGGAGAGCACCCGCTACCTCCTCGACAAGATGAGCTCCAAGTGGCGCCACGACCACTGCGTCACCTACGGCTCCTAGGCGAGGACGAGGCCACCTCGGTGCCGCCGCGGCACGGAGCAGTTTCGGCTCTAAGCTCCACGGAGCAGAGATGGCTTCGCCAGAGACGCACTGGAGGAGGGGAGGATGGCATCTCCCAAGCCGTCAGCACTTTCAGCCCATCTCCAGCCTGGTGATGGATCCATGGTGATCCATCTCCATCCAGTGGTGCAGTGTTAACCCCAGCACTGATCCAGTGTCCTCTCCCTGGTTCACTTGGAGCAGCTCAGCACCTTGGTGGTCAAGCCACCGATGCAATAAAAATCCACTGGGACCGTGGAGAACAAGATGGAGCTCCGTGGAGGACACATCCCTGGCTCAGGATGAGCTGCTGGGGGATGATTTGTCCCCATACTCAATTAAAAATTCCCTGATGGGGACAGCATGAAGACTGGGGAGGGTTTGGTTCAGCCCATACCATGGGGCCACGTGTTTCTCCAGCTCAAGGTCAGTGTCATGGGTGGTTTTTGTGTAACATCCTTTTTGGGACATCTCTATCCCCCAGTGGCCGGAATGAGGCCACACCAGCAAGAGGCACAGGGTCACTGGTACTGCTGGAGCTGCAAAAAGATGGAGGAGCACCCCTGGACAGACTGGGAACAGAGAAAGGGGACATCAGAGCAACTGGAACACCCATGCTGGATTTCCTGCTGAAACCATGACCATGGGCTGGGTTAGGCACAGGCCAGCAACATCACCTGCCTGGGGACCTTCACATGAGTCCAGCTCCCTGCTCAGCCCAGCACCCCAAATCTGGCCCATCCTGGTGTCACTGGTGCCCTGCTGTCACGTCCCAGCCAGGACCCACCACAATCAGAGCCAGCACACGTGGACACAATGCCTGGAGTTGGAAGATGCATTCCACAGAGAGCTACTCATCGTCCTGGCCACGTCACCATGCATCCCACAGCTGGCTTGGCCTCTCCTCGGGGCTGGGACTTGAGCTCTGCTCCCACAGCCTCTGTTGGGACGCTGCTCCAGCCCAGCAAGGAAGGATTTGTGGGGTGGATGCACCACTCATCGCTCTGCGAGTCTTCTCTAGCATATAGGATGTATAGAATTAACTCCCTGCTCCCTCTCAGATGGGTGTATACACCCACTGTATGCACAGACACAGAATATATCCGAGCAGAGGGAGGTTTGTGGCCCAGCACGGGCTCTGCAGTGCAGAAATTCTCTGCCTGAACACGACATATGTATCTATACAGTGTATATATATAAATATATATGTGAGTAACTGCGTTTTTTCATGTCTGCTTTTAATCATCACACCGAAGTGGATTTGAGTAATTTGCTGCAGATCTCCAGGGTTGAGCACCTCTCCAGCTTGGCTGTCTGCAGCTGGCCAAGCATGCAGCTCCATCCTGACTTGCTCCCTGCAGGTATACAGTGTCTCCTCAGGTACCTGGCCACCCAAACATCCAGGGCTGCCAGTCCCAGAGTGTCTCCTTGCTGTCATGAGGATGAGGAGGGTGTCCAGAGTGGTCACAGGCTCTTGGATGATGCTCAGAGATCTCAGCATCACGGCTGGGCTGGGGCCGAGAGGGATCCTGCAGCAGCATTAGCTCAAACCCCCTGGTTTTGCAGGAGCTGTGTCCCTGTCCCAATGGTGACAATGACTGGGTTGGGGCACAGAAAGTGATGGAGGAGGCAAAGGCAGCCCTGTGCTTTCCCTTGGTCTGAGCTCACCCACTCCAAAATCCTCTCTGATGCACCTCTGGGGTCCTGCAATGGAAGGGCAGAACGCTGGGGGGCTGCGAGAGCGGTGGCTGGAGGGACAGCCCCAGATGTCCGGATGTCCCCATCTCTTCCCAGACGGGAGGAAGGTGACGGAGTGGGAGGGCCGGGCCACGCCATCCGGACCCAGGAGAGGGCGCAAAATATTTAGATTTTGAGAAATCCGGCTGATCTGTGGGTGTCCACCTGGCACCGGGGAGGGAAGGAGGAGCCCTGCACCATCAGAGCGCGCAGCGCCTGGGTAGGACCCATGGGAGGAGGTGGCCGAAAAAATCGAGCCACGATACAGCTCTGAGGGGGAGAAAAAAATTAATCAGCTTCCGAAAAGTCGGGTGGTGGCTGCAAGGGCTGCATGGGCTCAGGTGGTCACAGCCAACAGCCTCAGGATGGTGCTCCTGATACTGGAATCGCTAATGTGGAATGTTTTTTGAAGAGGGGGGGACACACAGAGCTCTCTTTGGATCTCACCGTGTCCTGCCCTGCCTCGGGGTCCTGTCAGCAGCTCCCTCGGCACCACCAGGCCTGGAAGTGATGGGAATAAAGGGATGCCTTAGAAATGGGGCGAACACTTCAATAAATCTCCTTTGCTTGCCCGATGCTCAAAGCCAGCAGCTGAGGAACAGCTCCCACAGAACCGAGCAGGGATGGAATACATGGCTCTTCCCAAAATGCCACCTGAGGGGGCGACATCGTGGGGACGTCACCCTTGCAGCCAGGAGACCCCCAGGCCTGGGGGAAGCGGGGAAGCAGGGCGGAGGGTGGGAAGGGAGAGCCGGGGAAGGAGAACTTGCTGGGGCGGAGCATCTCACGGCATCGCTGCGGGCGCTGTTTAGGTCCCGAAAAATGCATTTACAGGAAGTGTTGGATTTTTTTTTTCCCCCTTTTTTTTGTGCCTCGGGGTCAGAGCCAGCAATATCTTCTGCATGGCCAGGATACCTCTCCAGCCCCATCCACGTCTCCAAGGCCACAGCTCCCCCACCAGCTGTCCCAGCCACCTTCATTTTTCACATCCCCGGCGATAAATCTGCTGTCTTGGGGGAGAAAAAAGGGTTATAGGCTTCAAATAGCAAGCGCTGACAAGCGATGCTGAAAGCCCACGAGGAAGCCTGTTCACGGGGCAGTGCCTCCCTGCAGAGCTCTGCAAGCTGGGAACAAGGTGTTCTCTGCTCCCTGAGATGAGCGGCAAGGCAGGCTCTGGAGGGATCTGCTGCAACGGGAAGAATCTTTCACTGGCACTCACATTTTTGGGTATTTATCCTGTTTCCCCACAAAAAGAAAAAGCTGGGATGGGATGGAGGGAATCACAGAGTGGTTTGGGTAGGGAGGGATCTTAAAGACCACCTAATTTCAATACCCTGCCGTGGGCAAGGACACCTCCCACTGTGCCAGGTTGCTCCAAGCCCCATCCAACCTGGCCTTGGACACTGCCAGGGATCCAGGGGCAGCCACAGCTGCTCTGGGCACCCTGTGCCAGGGCCTGCCCGCCCTCACAGGGAAGAATTTCTTCCAATATGCCACTTACATCTCCCCTATTTTAGTTTAAAGCTGTCCCCTCCCATCTTATCACTGTCTGTCCATGTAAAAAGTTGCTCTCCCACATTTTATATGCCTCTGTATAAAAGAGAAGGGGGATGAAGGATGCTGCGGGCAGCGGGGTGTGGAAGAAAGGAGGCAGGGGGTAACGAAGGATGCTGGAGGGGGATGAAAGATGCCGGGGGGTGCGAGGTGCTCCTGCTTAGCCTGGGAGCAAGAGGGCAGCTGTAAAGCCGCCTTCCTCTCCCCNCGTCGGTACGGCAGCTTTCGCTTCGTTTCACCGAGCCGGAGCCGACGGGCCCGGTTCATGCCGGGGCTCAGCCGCCGTCCCCGGCTCCACCGCCGCCCCCGCCGCCGCCGCCGTCGCCGCCGGGCCCGGGGTTAAACGCGGAGCCGCCGCGCTGGCCCAGCGTCCCGGCGATGCGGAAACTCTTCGGGGAAAGCTGCCGGCAGCCGACGGCGGCCACCGGGAATGGGATGGGGAACGGGAGCGGGAGTGGGAGCGGGAGCGCCCGCGGAGCTCCCCCGCCGCCTCCGCCCCGCAGCCGCGTCCCGCACCCGGCGCTCCGCTCTCCCCGCGGAGCTCCGCCGGAGCCCGGCCCGCATTCCTGGCATAACTCGACTCGACCGCAAGCACCCTCCTCCTCCCCATCGCCCCGCTCCAACGGGGACGATGAAGCTGCGGCCGCCCGTTCTCCCCGCGCTTCATCGGGCAGCGAAGGCGAAGGGCAGAGCGCTGCCCTCCGGCCCCGCGCCGCACGGAAGAAGAAGAAGGAGGGCACGGCGGATGGCGATGCCGAGGCCGAAGGCTGCGCTAGGGTGGTCCCCCGCCACCCGCTGCCCGTGGTGGCCCGCGTCTCCAAGGTGAACATCCTGCCCTTCGGCAGCCCCGGCGGGTCACGCAGCAGCAGTCGTTATTCCAGCACCGAGACGCTGAAGGAAGAGGAGCAGTTTGGAGCCTGTTGGCCTGGCCAAGGACGGACTCTCCAGGCAGGTTATGGGATCTATCGATCGCCCAGTTTTGGGGCCAGCGATGGCCTGGCCTGGGGACAGCCGGGGGTCCGCGTCCGCCCCAAGCTGCCCCAGAGCGTGGCCCAGGCAAAACCGGACTATGGGAGCGAGGGCCTGCACCAGCCGGGGCTGGAAGGGGAGCGGGCCAAGCACCGCAAGTCCTTGTCCAACCCCGACATCGCCACTGAGACCCTGACTCTGCTTAGCTTCCTCAAATCAGACCTCTCAGAGCTGAAGGTGAAGAAGAAAGGGGTGAGGATCGGCCTTGACGCGGGCTCCGAAGGATGCTCCAGCGCTGGCAGCCCCTCTCCAGGCGGCTGCGGTGCCACTCATCCCCAAAACCGCTGGGCTCCGGGCGAGCGGCCAACGCTCAAGGACCTAACGGCCACATTACGTCGCGCTAAGTCCTTCACCTGCTCCGAGAAATCCGGGACGCGGCGGCTTTTCCTGCAGAGTACCATGAAGCAGAGCTCCTCCGAGCTCCTTCTGGCCTCTATGGACAGCCGGGACCGGGTGGCTCCAGGTGAGGGACAGCAGGGGGACGAGGATCCTCTCCCCATGGTCATCCAGGACCAGTACATCCAGGAGGCAAGGCAGGTGTTTGAGAAGATCAGCAGGATGGGTTCGCAGCAGGACTATGGCTTTGCCGCCGAGCAGAAGGACAGCGGAGGTGTGGAGGGCGCTGAGGTGGTGGCACCGATGGGGACGACAGAGGCGACCCTTCGGGGACAGGTGGAGAGCACGCAGTGTTTGAAGGACGCGGAGCTGGAGGAGAACCTCGCTCACAGTAGATCCGTGGAGGAGCTGTCGGGTCACGAGTCGAGCGTGACGGACGAGGGCATCGTCACGGAGCCGGAGCCTGTGGGGATGCCCTTCCAAGGCCTGCATGAAGCTGTGGACGCCTGGATGCTGCCCAGTGCCGGGCCGGCAGCCAGCGGCTCCGAAACGTCGCTGCCCGCTCACCCGACGGCGGCGGTCGAAGACCTCACAGCTGGCAAAGCCGAGACGCCAAGCACCCCCGGCAGCCTGCGGCGCCGACGTAAGTTCCCGTCAGCGGGCACCAATGGGATGGAGGGCAGCAGCGAGGGTGGCACCGAGCCCTACCGCTCCCTCAGCGACCCCATGCCTCACCGCAGGTGCTCGGTGGCGGAGGAGGCAAAGAATTTCTCTGTCGACAGCAACCTGCTGGGCTCGCTGAGCGCCAAGGCGGGCATCCCCCAGCCCGCCGCCATCGCGGGCAGCGCGGGCAGCGCGGGCAGCGACCTGTCCCTGGGCAGCGATGGGCCCCGCGACTACAGCAGCCTCATCCGCACCATCGTCAGCCAGCCCGGCGCCATGGCCAAGCTGGGCGACGACAAGGCCAACGGCAAGACCATCAAGAAGAAGTCGCTGAGTGACCCCAGCCGCCGCGGCGAGCTGACGGCCGGCGCCTTCGAGGGTCCCAGCGAGGCCATCAGCGAGCTGGAGCCCAGCATTCCCCCGTCCAGCAGCGAGCCCATCCTCTCGGCACAGCCAGCAGCGCCGGGCACCAACCGCGGCTACGGCTTTGACCCCAAGCTGGCCGACGTGCTGTCCCCTCGCGTCGCCCGCCGCAGCTCCAAGAAGCGCTCCAACCGCGCGGCTCACCAGGAGAACCAGCCGCTCCCCGCGCCCGCCGTCCTCGCCAAGGGCCGCCCGGCCACCAAGCACGTCCGTCACACCAGCGAGCCCGCCACCTTCGTCCCCATCACCGTCCCCGAGCCGCTCGTCCCCTCCGGCCACCATGGCCACCTCCCTGCGCCGGCTGCCGGCCGCTCACCTGGAAAATCCTTCCCGACCCTCCAGCCTCCTTCGCTGGAGGATGTCACCAAGCGGTACATGCTGGCCCTCAACTCAGGTGACACATCCCCCAGTCCTGGGGATGGACCCCGCTCGCCACCCGCTGCCCCACCGCCCCGGCTACCCCGGTGCTCGCGGCTGCCCGACGAACACGGCCCCAGGAGCAAGCCACAGGTGGTAAGTGCCCATCCGTCCCAAATGCACCTCTGTTTCATGGGGTACACCACCCATCCAAAGCACTGGTGGCCTTGGCAGTCTGTCACGTGTCCCTTGTGGTGGACAAATTCCCATCAGCAGAGGCACTGCTGGATGGCCAAGAGCCCTCCCAGCCCTTTCTGGTGGTCGCCAGGGGATGAGCTCTGGTTTGCTGGGGCAACCTCCCTGATAAAAAGGTGATTTTAGGATGGGGAAAAGCAGTTTTCAGGTTAAATAGCACCAAGTTTTGGTGTAAGAAGGTTTTAGAAATATATTATGTTTATATATAACATCTCTCAGTGGTGCTATATAAGGTACTGATAAATTGACCATCGCTGAGATGCTGAACCAAAAATTGCCTTTTCCTTGGCTGGAAAGGCTTAAACAATCCTTCTACTTGGGAATCCTCATGATACACCCCTTATTGAGCAAAACTGCATTTTCTCCCCCTAAAAAAACCACCATCCTTCTACTTGGGATCATGAGCATTGCCATGCTGGTGCGTGGGAAAAAGGGGGAAAAATATTTTTGTGCATGCACTGAGTATTTGATCGATGGGTAAAGGTTTGATCCTCTCTGGGGAAGAATTGGTGCAGTCTAGAGGATGTGAAGATGCTCTGCTCACCCCGAAGCACAGCTGCGTGCTTTGGGATCTTTCCCGGGACGGGTTTTTGGCCTTGCTGGCTCCGTGGCTGTTGTTTGAACGTGGACTTGGGTTCCCATCACTCGGGGTGTTTGTGCCGGGAAGGGCTTGGAAGCATCACCTCCTGCTGCGGCACAGCAGTGCCAGCACCCACGGGGCTTTTAATAGCTCTGGGAGAAGCCCAGAAATACCCGTTCCCGCGGGGGATCTGCCGAGAGCTCGCAGGAATGATGCTGGCAGGGCTCTCTCCCCTGCTTCAAACCGATTGAAGAGGATGGGCTGAACCATTCCCTTCCAGCAGCCGCCGGCAGCCAAGCGTGAAGTGCCCGGGGCTGAGCCCGGTTGTGTAACCCTTGCTGGCCAGGGCAGAGGCACATGGAGTGAGGCTGCTTTTCCTTGGATCCTCCCAAAATCCCCCAGCATCTTCCCCCCAGGGTATTCTCTTGGGATCTGGCATCCTGCTCACAGGATGTTCTCTTGGGATCCAGCAGCCCTGCAGCATTGTCGTCCTCAGGAGGTTCCCCTGGGGTCCGGCATCCCCACAGCATCATTCCCCCAGGTTATTCTCTTGGAATCTGTCATCCCTGCAGCAACATTCCCCTCAAAATGTTCTCCAGGGATTTCTGCTCCCCAGCCAGCTCCTTCTCCTGTTGTTGTCCCCACTGCCAGACAGCAACTGTTGGTGGCTGAGAGCAGGGATGGCCACTCTTGGCCACGGTGTGAAACATCCTTGGGGATGTTTTGGTTGACTTTGGGGTGAATTTGGCAGCATTTTTTTGCCTCATGGACCAGTTTAGAATTAGTTTTCTGTCTTCTCCGATCATGGGCTGAAAAGTGCTATGAAACCACCAAGCATTGTAATTAAAATGGGTTAAGAGGAACCTCCTGGAGCTTTGGCTGGTGCCGCCCTGGGGACATTGGCAGGTCCCCAAGACGAGGCTGTGCACCTCATGGCATTTCTAAATAATTAATATGCTTAGTTTATATAATATATGGTTTATCTTAATAATTTACAGAGAGATATTTCTTACTCAGGCAGGTCCCTGTGGTGTCCTGGGGCCAGAACCTGATGTCCCCAATATCAGGGATGCTCTGCTGACCCCACACCCCGATACACCCCCAGCTCTGGTTTGATCCCAACTTTGGGATGATTTTGGGTGGATTTTTACCAGCTGGGAGCTCTGTTTGGCCGAGCATATCCTCAGGTGGATGGTTCACCCTGTGGAAGCAGACCCTGAGGATGCTGCTCCTCACCTTGCCTGAACCCTCCGGCCTTGGGGATGAGGGCGCGAATTTTCCCTTTTAAGGGCAACACCACAGCTGTATCTTCAAATCTCTCTCCTGCCTTGGGATGCCTTTGTGCTCCAGCCATATCCTAACTGAAACCAGGATTTTTATTTCTCCTTTTGATTTATTAGATGGTGGAGCTGGGATGTTTTATTTCAGATGGCATCAGCTTTGCCTGGGGGGGCTGAGGGGGACGGAGCCCTGCAAGGGAGTTGCTTTAATTCCAAGTGAGAGCACCGAGGACCGGATATAACTTGGCACTGGGATGGCTGCCTGGGAACAGGGATTTATGTGCTCCCTGACCAGCAGAGAAGAAATCAGCTTTATTTTTTACTTTCAGATTTTTTCCCCCTCCCTAACTCAATGGGAAGGGCCAGCGTTGCGAGGCTGTGAGTCTGTGTGGGGAAATGGCCACCTCCACTTGGGAATTTTGTGGGATGGGAACATCCATCTTGGATCATGGTGGTGATGGTGAGATGGTGTCCATCTCCAGCAGGCTGTTCTGGGAAGGGATTCATAATGGGGTCTGGCACCTCTGGGGTGATGCTCCCTTAAAATATTCTCTCCCAAAATCTTTCACCCTCAAAGTATTCTCTTGGGGTTGAGTATCCTTGCAGCATCATTCCCCCAGGATGTTTTCCCAGCTCCCATGGTTTGGTGGTGGCTTTGGCAGAGGTGCATGTGGCACATCCTGCCCTGAGAGGTGATGTGGTGTTCTCCCTCGGGGGCAGCACTGTTTGTCCTGGGGGCTTTCCAGCAATTCTCCATGGGGCTGGAGCCATCCGATCCATCCTGGGTGCAGAAAAACTCCTTTACCCTGTGCCCGATGATGGGCACCAGGCTTTTAATTCCTCAGGGGTTGTTAGCAGCACGTCCCACTCTGGCAGATCCTGTGGGAGAAAAAAACCCCAAAACTCAAGGTAAAGACTTTTCCCTGCTTCCAGCATCCCAAAAGCTGCTGGAATGAGCAGCACACACAAACACGTGTGTGTACACCCATGTGCAGCCCCACACAGCCTAGCAGCAAGCCAGGATGCATTTAGGATACTTCTGGGATGGATTTGGGGTCCATTTGCTGCTCAGGATGCCAGACTGGCAACCCCTTGGATCTTTCTTCCCCCCACGGCTGAATCCGCCTGGGGACGGAAAATTAGGGATGTTCGCTGCCATGCTGTGTTTGTTGACTTAGCAGCACTTGGATTAAACAGGAAAATATTGATTTAAATATGGCACCTCTGGGGAGCACGGGAGCCGTGGGAACGCAGCCCCCGGCGCCCCGGCCGCTGCCTTCCCCACCTGCAGCTCCCCGAGCGGGGCGGCCGCACCCCGGAAAAGCCACCGGGGACGGAGGGGGATCCCGGAGGGAAACGCCGGGGTCACGTTCCCAGGCAAGCTTGCGTAAGCCACCCCCTTTCCTCCCCAGCATCCTCCCTCCCCGCTCATGCCTCATCCTCCAGAAGCTCCTCCTCGCTGTGGGGACAGCTCAGAGGCAGGATCCGTGCACTGGCCATATATTCCTAAAGTTTGCCATCTCTGGACTTGGTTTCCCTCTGTTCCATTTCCATAAATCCCCAGGTTTGGGGCAGTGGCTGGGAGTTGTCTCGTTTTTTGGCGTTACTGGAAATCTGTAATTAAAGCAGCTGCAGAGGTGGGAACGGGCAAATCTTGGCTCTCCTCTCCCTGCTCCGATGGTTTGCCCGGGTTTTGCGTCCCTGGATCTGCCGTGCTCAGAGAAATGCTGGAGTGGGGGGAAACTGAGACACACAGGCAGCCTTTCAGAGAGGTGGGATGTGGCATGGAGCAGGGAGAAGTTGGCTGGGATCAGGTGGTGCTGTCTGTCAGTGGCATGGATTGACCCTGGGATCAATGGCACGGGGCCAGGCAGCGTGTCCAGGGGGTGACCCAGCCCAAATCCCCTTAACTCTGCCCATTTTTGTCTCTTTTCTTTCCCCACTGCCAAAATCCCTTATCTTTTCCCATTTCTTATTCTTTCCTTCCCCTGTGCCAAAATCCCTTATCTTTGCCCATTTTTTACCTCTTTCCTTCCCCGGTGCCAAAATTCACTTAACTCTCCCCATTTTTACATCTTTTCTTTCCCTGCTGACAAAATCCCCTAAACTCTGCCCGATTTTTACTCTTCCCCAGTGCCCAAAATCCCCTTATCTCTGCCCATTTTTGTCTCTTCCTTTCCCTGGTGCCAAAATCCCCTGAACTCTGCCCATTTCTGCCCCTTCCCTTCCTCAGTGCCAGCGCTTCGAACAGGGCTGCTTTGTCCCTTGTCCCCCCCACTTTAATTAAAAGCCTGTAATTAATTAGGCAGCGAGCTCCACCAGGAATGATGATTCACGTGGGATGTGCATCCTTTGAGGCCCGTGCTGGTGGTGCAGGGCAGGATCCAGCCTTGGAGAGACAGGGTTAGCACTGGGCTGAGCTGGTCCTGAGGGCTGGCCTTGGCCCGTGGCTGCCTGATCCAAAGGTCAGGCTCTTGGCAGGATCCAGGGACTGCAGCCGGGGTGGGAGGCTGGAATGGGCCTGGCAGGATCTTGGCTTCCAGCCTGTGCAGAGACCCACGGTCCTGCAGCTGGGATGCACCAGGAGCTCTCTGGGGCTGAGGTGGGCACACAGGAGGAGGCTGGTTCTGGAGCTTGTGCATCCAGGGAAATCCCTGGAGCTTGTGTGAGTGGGCATCCCTGCACAGGGAGTCCCAAAGTGCAGGGATACACATATGGGGGTATGGAGATAAGTGGTGATATAGAGGGATAAATGTAGGTATGTATGGAACACTCACAAAGGGAATTTGGGCTGAATTTGGCAGCATTTTTTGCCTGATGGACCAGTTTAGAATTAGTTTTTTGTCTTCTTAGATCATGGGCTGAAAAGTGCTATGAAACCATCTAGCATTGTAATTAAAATAGGTTAACGAGGAACCTCCTGGAGCTTTGGCTGGTGCCACCCTGGGGACATTGGCAGGTCCCCAAGACGAGGCTGTGCACCTCATGGCATTTCTAAATAATTAATATTATTGAGGGAAGAGGTCCCTGGTGCAGGGATACACACATGGGGGTGTGGAGAGGGCCCTGGTGCTGGGATGTATTCTCAGAGATGCACTGGGCAGCCTGCCTGCACCCTGCCTGCATCTGTGCACAGATGCCTGAGCTTTTCCATGGAAAATCACATGCCTCCAAAGCTTCTGGGAGGAGGTGGCCTTGTTCTTCCATCTGCTCTTGCCAGGGAAGCAGCAGGTCGGCCTCTCTGTGATGTAACCTCCAGGTAACCTCCTGCCAAACCCAGCTGGGATGGAAGCTCAAAGCTTCCCAGGGCTTGTTCCTGCAGCCTGAATCCGTCATTGCAAGGGATCCTTGGAAGTGTTCAAGGCCAGACTGGATGGGCCTTGGAGCAACCTGTTCTAGTGGGACGTGTCCCTGCCCATGGTAGGGGGCTGGAACAAGATGAACCTAAGGTGCCATCTGGTCCAAACCATTCTGTAATCCTCTCGTTCCATGATTTAGAGCCTTTTCCAGGGATATTTCTGAAGAGGGAGATTTCCCCTGGATATTGATCCCTGTGTGATGGGAGTGTCCAGAGAGGTGATGTGCTGAGGTGTGTCCTTGCTGAGCTCCCTCACCTGGTCACAGCAGGTCCCATGGGGCATCCCACAGCTTCAGAGCTGCAGCAGGAACTTCTCCTAAATCCAGGATTCAGACGGAGGTGCCCTCACACGAAGGGAAGGTGCAGCAAGGCAGCACTGGGGGTTGGCCAGTACAATTTCCTCTTCTCTCAGGGCATGCCCTGGGAAACAGAGAAGGAGACTCCCATCCTCCCATCCATCCATCCATCCATCCATCCATCCATCCATCCATCCATCCATCCATCTTCATCCACCTCCTCCCATCTCCATCAACCTCCATCCATGTCCATGCTCCCATCCAGCCATCCCCCTCCACCCATTCCCACCTTTCCCACAACAATCCCCACACACTATCCAGGTGTGATTTTCCAAGAGAGCATGGTCCGTCTTCCAGGATGTCTCCTCCTGAAGGCATCAAGCCCAGCTTGCACAGACAGAGCCCACTAAAACAAAAGCCTTGCCATTTCCACCGTGGTGCTTCCAGGCCAGGATGTGTCCAGTGAAGAAAAATCAGCCCCTTCCACCCCCTCTCCCTCAATGGGGCTCTTTTTAAAGCTCTGATGGTTGGTCCCAGTGGGGCTGTTTCTCTGGACTCCCTTGGTTTCCATGGAGAGGATGAGTGAGGAATTTCAAAGGGAATGGCTCCAGTAAATGAACTCTTCTCTAAAAATAGTGTGTTTGCTTTTGGTTCTTTGGGAACTGCGGCCCGGCCAATGGGAAGGAGAACGAAAATCAGCATCTGGGTAAAAGTATTCCAGTAACTCGCTCTTTGTGCAAATTCCCTTTGGAGCCGCTCAGCTTCCGGGGAACAGGAGGCTGCTCCCAGTCTGCCCAGTTCCTGCCCTCGTCACTGCCATCCCTGGCTGCAGCTGGGCACTGTCCCCAAGCCTGCTGCTCCCCTGTGCCTCGTGCAGGGTGTTTTGAGTAGAATCCCTTTAATCCGAGTGGTGGAAGGATTGATGGGAACAGATGTTGGGTTTGTGTCACCCCTGTATCCAGCCTTGTCCCAGAAACCCCAGGCATGTCCCTTTTTGGGAACCAGGAGGTGGCCACCACCACCTTCCACCCCATCAGGACACCAGTGAACCGCACCAGGACATCCCTGCATGGATGTGCTGGGAAAAGGACACCCGTGCACCCACCACCAGGTTTCCTCTGGAGGAGTCACCATCCCAGTGAGGGGACAGCCACCATCAGGTGCCCCCTGGAGAAGCCACCATCCTGCTGTGGGGTCACCAGCATCCCTGGGGCTGGAGAACCTTTCCTTGGTGGTGCCGTGGAGTTGCTATTTGTGACTGCCTGTTCCCGAGCCCTCCAATACTCTCCAAAAAAAACAAAAAGGGAGTTGTTTGCATGGGAAGATTGGCATCTCCGAGCCTGGGATATGGTTTCCTGCTTTTTTTAGCTGGAGTAGCAGCAGACTCGTCGGCCTGCCCTGATTTGGCATCCTTCTTCTTGCTCTTTTTTTTTTGGAAGAGTTTCATCCTGACCCCTCGGCAGAAACACCGTGGCTGGCGGTAGGGGATCGGGTTTGGTCCTTTTGATTTTTTTTTGGGTTGCCCAAAACCCCGGTGAGATGGGATGTAGATGGCTCAGAGCCTCGCTGAGCGGAGAGGGGACCCGTCCCTCGATCGTCCAAACCTGGCACAGGTCAGTGGATGCTGAACCCCCCCTGTTCCCCCCTGTCCCCCACCCCGGGGTGCCGCTGTGACAGTGACAGGGCAGGGAAGCTGTCACCTCTTGCCTTGGCTGTGATGTGACGTGGGCTGTGGGCGTTCCTGGCGAGCTCCGTGGTTCCCCCCCTCCCCAGATCCCTGCTGTCCTGCTTCCAGCTGAGTGAGGGGACCCACGGAGCACCAGGCACTGGGAGTCTGGGGGGCACAGCTGGGTGAAGGCTGGTGGTTGTACCTCAGCTGCTTCCAGGGCATGGATCCAGGCAGGGGCATGGCACGGGCTGTTCAGGTCTGACGTGTCCCTGCCCATCTCCTGGGTGTCCCATCAGCTCCTGTGTGCTTGTGGATTTGTGGGTGCCCACGGGCTTCTAGCACCTCTTCGATCCTGTGAATCCATCTGTCAGCTCCTGGCTGTCTGTCAGGCACTGGATTACATTTCTGGGTGCCCGTGGACTCCTGCCAACTCCAGTTGGCACCTGGGGGGGGCATGAGCTCCTGGAGGCCTGTGATTACTTCTGGATTTGTGAGTGTCCATGGACACCTGTTGGGTCCTAGGAATCCATCAGCTCCTGCTTCCCCATGCCCTCTGGGTGGCTTCTGTGTGTCTGTGGATTGCTGGATACCTGTTGGATGCTGGCCATCCATCAGCTCCTGGCTACCCAGGGAGTCCCCATTGGCTTCTGAGTGCCCATGGACTCCAGGGTAGCTCCTGAGCAGCTGTCAGCTTCTGAACATCCATCATCTTTGACTCCTGGATACTTCTTGGCTTCGGGTGTGCTTGGAATTCTGGCTCCTCGTGGAGACCTGGATCCCCATCATCTCCTGGGTACCGAATACCTCCTGTGCCCATCACTCCCTGCATGCCAGGCCGGCTCCCTCCTGGCTATCCCAAGACTTCTGGCTCCATTCCACCAGGCAGCCAGGGCAACCTCCCACCCACCTGTGCCAGGCTGGCATCCAGCAGTGATGCCAGGGAGTGCCAGCATCGGGTACCCTTCTCCCTGGCTTCCCTGCCCCCCATAATCCTCACAACCATTGCTTTTGGGGTGGTGTGGGATGCGGGGTCAGGCTTGTGCCAGCAGCAGAAGATGCTGGGGGGGGGAATCCAGGGATTCCAGCGAGCTGAGGGGGTGGAATTACTCCTGTCCCGGTGGGTGCAGGGCCAAGCCCACTGGGAGGCAGCAGGGAAGGAGCAGGGGGAGGGAAGAAGAGCCGGGCTGACCTCAGCATCTGGAAAGCTGCGCTCTTGGGCCGTGGCCTGCGTGCCGAAAACCGGAGGCAAAAAAAACCTTCCATATTTGGTGAAAGTTGCTCCAGGACTCGGCAAAGGCTGGCAGCAAACGGGGGGCCATGAGCCCCCAGCTCTGCCCTGGACCACTGGTTTTGGAAGGGCTCTGCAAACGTGCCAGGGGGTGGATGGTGATTAGGGAGGGTTAAATCGGGGTGAGCATCTCCGGTCGGGTGGGAAGGGGAGCGTGGAGAGGGGGGATCCATGGGATGCTGCCAGCAGTGCAGGGAAGATGCAGGAGATGCACCAGCACCATCCTGAGCTTCGAGTTTTGGCAGAGGGGAGCACCCCTCACCCCCGTGCATTCAGAGGAGGAATTTTTGTTGCTTTGGGAGATGAGTCTTCCACAGCTCCCCGTTCCCCATCCCACTGGCACCGCTCCCAGCTCTGCTGCTGCCCTGGACAGCACAGGGATGCCCAGCATCCTTCCACCCTGCCCTGGAAAAACTGCCCCAACTCCTTTATTTTTTATTCCACTTTTTTTTCCCTCACACTTTAAAAGCAGACTTGCAGCCAGGCCGTGTCCTCCCGGGATGAATCACCACAACCCAGAAGTCCAAGAAGGGAAAACAACTGAATTCCCGTGCACTGGGGCTGAAGCTGCCCTGCTCCTCCTCCTCCTCCTCCTCCTCCTCATCCTCCCCATCCCGGAGGCGGTGGTGCTGCCAGCTTTCTCCATGGGAGCATCCCTGACCAAATCAATGCTCCTCTGTGAGCTGGGAGCCTGGGAAAAACCACGGCCGAGGGAAAAGCAAACATCTCCAGCCCCGGGCCTGCGAATAAACACGGGAATATTATTAGCAACCGAAGCGGGGCTGAATCAGAGCTGCTGATTTATGCTCTTAGTTCCTTTCAAGAAGTTCCTCTTTGGAGAGCAGCTCGGACTCTCCTTACCCGTGGGAGAGCAGGGAGAGGCTGGGCAGGGAGGGAACGCAGCCCCGGATGTGATTCCCTGATTCCCTGCGGCGCCGGGCAGGCTCGGGCACGGCCCCTCTTCTGTGCCACAGGTCCTGCTGTCCCCGTGGCTTCCCCAGGACCTGGTGCTCCCAGGGATGGGTTGGCTGCTACTCAGAGATGAGAGGCTGGTGGCAGGGAGGGAGGGATGGGAAGGCAGGGATGACACCTGGACAAAGAGGTGACTTGTGCTCGGGGATGGCGGTGGTTGGTACCCAGGGATGGGCTGACATGTCCCAAAAAGGTGACTGGCACCGTGGAATGGAGGAGATTGGCACCCAGGGATGGCAGTGGCTGCCATCCCCCAGCTTTATGGCACGTGTGGGACTCGGGGCAGAGCACCACTGATCCCAAGGGAAAGGCTGCTTAGGTTTGGAAACCCTACAAAACCCAATCCAACCTCCTGCTGTAATACTTCCCAAGAGGACAGAATGTGATTTTTTTTTCCTGGGTGATTTGTGATTTCCTGCCAGAGGCTGAGTGATTGAGGCAATACAGGATTGGATGGAATAGCATCATCCTGTTTTGGGAGATGGTGCCAGCCCAGGGGCTTTTCTGGCTGCACGAGGAAGTTTCACATGCCAGGATGATGCTGTTTGTTGCAGAGGTGTTTGCTCATTGCGTTGGGATGGATGGAAGCAGGTCCAGTTTATTCCCAAGCCTTTTCTTTCCAGAGTTTTGGTAGAAATAGAGCTGAGGATGTGTTAAAATTGTTATAAGCTTAACAATTTAATGTTAAAATCACCGTGGACCAGTGGCTCCGACTATGTCCCAGCTCCCTCTAGTGGGATCTACCCTGGGAGCAAGCATACAGGGAAGGAAAAGGTGCAGAAATTCCAGATTCTTTCCAACTGGGAATGGTGGTTTCGAGGAGGTGCCAAGATTCAGGTAGCTCCTAGCACAACCCTACTGTGACACCCTAGAGAATCTCCCGTCAGGAGCTGGCAGCAGGAATGAGCTGTAATTGAGGGAAAAAACAACTTGTATTTATTTACTCTTAAAATCTTGGTGTGTTTTGGAGGGGTGGGAATAATTTTTGTTTGAGACAAGGTTAGCTCCTCCTTCAGCAGCTGCAGGAAGGCCCTGAGCAGCAGGTCCAAACCACTCCATTTTCCCTCCCTAAATCTGGGTATTTTTGCCCCAGAACAGGGGCTCAGGGGCAAAACCCCTGCTGCAGCTCACTCAGCCTCTGGCTGGGTGCTGGCACAGCTCCTGACACCAATGAAAGGGAGGAACACCGAGTGCCGGGGGAATTTTGGGATGATCTCTGGGGATACAGATGTGGTTTTAGCATCCCAGAGGGGTGGTGACAGCACGAGGGGCACCCTCCCACACTGACCAAATCACCAGGGTTTGGGAGAGTGGGGAGAGTCCTCAGAGTGGCTGAAAACATCACCATTCCATGCACTGATGTGTGCACGGCCTCAGCCCGGGCTCAGGGGCCAGGATGTGTGTGATGGCTGTGATTCCTCGTGGAATGCACATTCCCACTCTCCCTTTGGCCTTTGTTTGTTTAAAAAATGGATGTTTTAGGACTTTCCTCCATCGATGCCTCTTTGTTTGCAGGGGTGGAGGCAGGACACAATATGCCATGGCCTTTCCCGAGTATTTTAAGGATGTTTTAAAATCCCTGGGGATGCTCAGGCTCCTCCTGCGTCGATATTCCTGCGCAGGGAAAAGGAAAATGATGGGGTTGCTCCCTGAGTCCAATTTAAAAATAAAATGAATCGAGATGGGAGAGTTCCCACCCTTCTTCAGGGTTGTATTTCCAATGTCAGAGGGAAAGCTGGAGGAAAAGGCCTTTCCTTGGCCCCCAGCCCATGTTTGGGGTGCTGCTGAATCACCCCCAATCCCCCGGTGCTAGATCCTCTCCATCTTTGGGTTTTCAGGAGCATTTTGCCACGCTGGCACAAGCCTTGGGATGGGAGATGAGTCCCTTGGCTCCATCCCAAGGAACTGGCACGCGTTTCCCAGGAGGGTTTGGGGTTTTGGGGGAGGAAACGCTAGGTTGGGAAAAAAAACCACCACAGGGGCCGGTCCGAAAGGAAATCTAAAGGTGTTTACAAAGAGCCGCGCTGCTAAAAATAACCGGCTCATATTTTAGACAGCCCTAAAAATAGGCAGCGCTGTCGGAGTGGCCAGACACTCCCAGGAATTTCCTGTGGGCTGCGGGCCGCTTGCAGGGGGGTCCGGGCTCGGCTGGCCGGCATCGCTCGGGTTCGCTTCCCTGGGGGATGGAGAGGTGACCCCCACCGGGCCCCGAAAGCACGGCGGGATTCAGCCTGGCTCCTTCCCTGGGCCGGGCAGGTTTAACCCTTCCCCGGGCAGGTTTAACCCTTCCCCAGCCCCATCCCCGCGGGTTGCGTGGGCTCCAGACCCACGGGGGGAAGGCAAAGCGCAGCCTCTCCGGGCGGCCGGCAGCGGGGAGTCCCCCGGCAGTGCTCCCGCGGGATGAAGGGACGGAGCCAAGGGTGGCGCCGGGACAGCGGGAAAGGCTCTCCTGCCGTGCGGGGATCGCCCCGCTCGCCCCGGGGACGGGCGGGCCCGGGGGAGGGCTCGGGGCGGTGCTGCGGGCGGAGCCGCCGGGGCCGAACCGGGGCAGGGACTGCGACAGCGCCGGGGCCGGGATAGCCCGAGGAACGGGAATGGCAGGGCCAGAGGAGTGGGATTGCGATTGCAGACCAGAGGGATTGGGGGTTGCCATGCGGTTGGACCCGGGTTTGCATCCCTGGTGGGATTGCAAGAGGAATGGGATTGGGATTGCAGCCCAGGGGGATCTGGGGTTACAGCCCAAATCTGCAGCCAGGTGGGTCCAGGGTTTCAACAGGAGTGGTGCTGGGATTGCAGCCCAAACGAGTCTGGCATTGCCACGCGGATGGGCCTGGGTTTGCTTCCCTGTTGGGTCTGAGGTTGCAACAGGAATGGGGCTGGAATTGCAAAAGGAGTGGGATTGGGGTTGCAGCACAGATGGATTTGGGATTGCAATGCGGCTGGACCCAGGTTTGAATCCTTGGTGGGTCTGTGATTGCAACCCGAATGGTTCTGGAATTGCAAAGGACTGGGTTTGGGGTTACAGCTAGATGGGTCTGGGGTTGGAACCCAAATGGGCCCAGGATTCCAGCACAGATGGGGCCCAGGATGGCAGATGAGTGGGTCTGGGATCACAAGCCAGACTGTTGCAGCCCAGTTGGGCCTGGATTTGCCGTCCAGGTGGGTTTGGGATTACAACCCCAAAGCAGCCAGGATTGCAAACAGAAGGGTCTTGGAATCCAGATGCACCTAGATTAGCAACCCATTTTGTTCTGGAATTGGAACCCAAATAAAACAGGGATTGCAACAGAAGCATGTTTGCAATAGGATTCTAGCAGAGCCCAGGATTTTATCCCTGATGGATCCCAGATTGCAATGCAGATATGCCCAGGATTGCAATTGAGGTGAATTTGGGATTGCAGCCCAAATGTGTCTGGGATTACCACTGAAATGAATCTGGGATTGGAGCTCAGAACAGCCCAGGTTTTCAATCCAGATGGCTCTGGAATTGCAATGCAGATGGATCCAAGCTTGCAACAAAACTGGTTCTAGGATGGCAGCCTAAAGGAATCTGAGATTACAGCAGAAATGGGTCTGGGATTGGATCCCAGAAGAGCTCAGGACTGCAACCCAAGCAGATCTGGGATTGCAAACCAAATAAACCCAGCATTCCAACAGCTGGGATGACCAGGGCACTGCAGTTGCAGGAGCAGGAGCTGCTGCTGCCTTGAGAACAGCCTCATTACCCGGCTGCAATTAGCGCTCCCTCCTCCCTGATCCCTGGCTGCACTGACAGCTGCTGCAGCTCCCATTACCTGCCCCGAGTGGTCCGTTCTCTGCCACGCACCCTTCCCGGGGTGGATGCTCCTCACCCTCACTTCCAAGAGGAAATTTACTGGCTGCAGTGAGAGGATGCAGCCCTGCTGCACGCCGTTGCTGTGGAAACGGGGTGAGCGGCTAATTAGATTTAATTAACGAAGCAGGAGGGGAGCGTTACAAACAGATCTGGGCAGGATGCATCACCCGGCCAGCAGGGATGTGGGTGCTGAGGCAAGGATGCCCTGGGGCGGGGGAAGGGGGCGTGCCTCAGTTTCCCTGCCCGCAAGGTCAGCGAGGGGAATATTCACAGGGATATTCACATCCCTGAGGATGCCGAGCACCATCCGTGCGTCCCCCACTCCCCAAAAACCACAGGCCCCAAGAAAGCATCAGCTCCCCGCAGCCCACCCGCAGCATCCTCCCCGGGCAGAGCCTTTCCAGCGGCATCCATCCCTCGGCGGGATCCGCGCGTGTCTGCGTGGGCACGGCTCTGCCTCCCGCCCGTGCCGGGCGGCTCCGGGGGCCGGGGACCCTGGCGTCGCCACGGACGCAGGCGCAGGCAGCCTCGCAGCCCGCTGCCGCTCTGCGGGAGCGCTTTTTGTACATGCCCGTAGTTCCACATCCAGCGCGAACCCCGCCGATATAAATAGCGCCTCGCTTTTATTCCCCTCCCCGCCGCATCCCGGCGCAGCGTTCCGGCTCGGGCGGACACCTGGGGATAGAGGCAGAGCTAGAGAGGGGATTTCTGCGCGATTCCTTGGGCCGCGTGGGACGGACCGACCCCCGGGACCCGCATGCTGCAGATGGTGAGGACTCTGGCGCAGTTCACCATCGCGCTGGAGGACATGCGAGACATCGGGGACGGCATCGACGCGGCCTTCGCCACCTCCGGGCTCAGCGGCGCGGCCGAGGAGCTGCCCGACAAGGGCTGCGGCAGCCGCGGTGGCACCGAGGTGATGGCAAAAGGGGTCCCGGGGGTGGTGGGGGGCACGCCGGGGGGATGCGGGGGCGAGGTGGGGGGGCGTGGATGCGTCACGTTTGGACACGTGTGCAGAGCCCGGCACCTGTGGGGTCTGCGCCGCGATTGCCGTGGCAACGGTGCCTCCATCCTCATCCTCAGCTCCACACCCCCGGGATTCTCTGGGCTGCTCCCGCCCGGAGAGGGTGATGGGGGGGCTGGAGCCATCGCTGCCAGCGCCCCCCCGGTGCTGATTTACCGATTCCCACGGCGGCAGGGGCTGATCCCGAGGGTGCCGAGCATCCCGGGGGAGGCAGGATGAGGCCGGGGTGAGGCGGGGGCGTCCCCCGGGAGAGCAGGTGGAGGCTGAAGCATCTTCAGCCGCCCAGCGGAGAGGCTTTGCTGGGATGAGGAATGCAGGGGGGCACATGCTGCTTTTGTCCACAGATGGCTTTGCCCTGCTGGGATGGTGCCTTACCCCCGGCTCCTGCTCATCCCAGTGGGAATTTGCCTCTGCTGGGGTAATACTGGTGCTGTAACAGTGAAAAAAATCTCCTTGCCAACAGCTGGGCCTCATCCTGAGCGTCCCCACTGCTGCAAATCCCCAGCTGCTGGTGCAGCTCCTGGGTCTGACCCTTTGCTTTGGCCCTGAGCTGGGACAGCTCCAGGAGAAAAACAGGAGCAGCAGGGAACTACAGGCTGGGTGAGGGTTGGGGCAACTGAGGCATTTTGGGGCATCAGGTTCCCCTCAGTTCCATCCTCCAGTGAGTGCCTGTCTGTCCATAATGACAACAAATTAATCCAGCAGTGAGAGTGTTTGTAAGGCTTCTAACCAAGTGGGGAGGTCTCAGCTGATTCTCCCAATACCACCGTGGTTTCCTGATTCCTGGAGAGTCTTGGACCCGTCTAGAGCCCAATATTTGGCTCTAGACAAGATTTTCCTCCATGCTTGGCTCCAGCCTGGTGGGGAGCAGGGAAACTGAGGCACAGCTCTGTCCTAGAGCGGGATCTGGCCGGGATCCCTCTCCGTTGCTCCCTGGGGACCACGAGGGGCATGGTGGCCTCTCTCCATGGTGAGATGGTCAAACTTCTTCCTGCAGCTGCAGAGCAGCTTCACAGCTCACTGTGTCCCCACTGGGGAGGACACAGCCCCACGGAGACAGGGGACAGGGGCTCATCCCACAAGGCTGAAGACATTTGGGGCGTCTCACATCCAGGGTCTCTGGAGATTTTGCCCATGCAAAACTTTTGGGGTATCTGTGCACCCAGGGCATTTGGAGCATCTCTGCACCAACAGCTTTTGGGGGGTCTCTGCACCTGGAGTCTCTGCTTCACATGCAGAACCTTCGGGGTGTCCCTGCACCCAGAGTCTCTGGAGTGTATCCAAACACAAAACTTCTGGGATATCACTGCCCCTCTGGAGCATTTCTGCATCCAAAACTTTTGGGGCCCATGGCCCTTGGGGCATCTCCCACCAAAATCCCTTGGGGTGTCTCACACTCAGCAGCCTTTGGAACATCTCACACCCAGAACTTCTGGGGTGTCTCTGCCCTCGGAGCCTTTGGAACATCTCACACCCAGAACTTCTGGGGTGTCTCTGCCCTCGGAGCCTTTGGAACATCTCGCACCCAGAACTTCTGGGGTGTCTCTGCTCTCGGAGACAGTGCCCTGGGCTCTGCAGCATTGTGCCCCCAGGCTGAGCTGCAGGGAGTGCACACAAGAGGGGTCCCCACAGCCAAGAAGACCCCGACCCATCTGCTTCGCAGGGCCGGCAGCCCATCGCACACCCCCGGCTCCCCGTGCCGCCCCACCCCATTAATCCGCCCCCCGTGGGGCCACAGCCCGGCCCCAGGGTGCCCGGGGTGCTGGGCGGGAGGCGAATTCCTGCGGGTCCGCTCGGAGCGGAGCCGCTGGAGAGCCAGAGGGCTCCGGCACCGACCCATGTAGGGCTGTGAGCTCCAGGGCGGGCTCCTGACGCGGCCGCGGAGGAAACCAGGCGTCTGTGCGCTCGGTGTCATGTACTTCCTAATCCTCCCGGATTCCTCCATCGGGCTGCAGAGGCAGCGCAGGGGAGCTGGACGCCAGCCGGGCTGCTCCGGTGTTCAGCCTCCCCGGGCAGCCCCAGTGCCGGCCCCGACCCGCGGCACGCAGCTCCCCCGCCCCGGGTCACCCCAAAACACTGCCGTGTCTTTCCCCCCGGGCAGGACATGAGGAAACACGTCATCATGACCCTGCTGGACACCGAGCAGTCCTACGTGGAGTCCCTGCGCACCTTGATGCAGGTAAGGTGGCGCGCCCGGGGTGTGACACCCCAGACACCCCAAACCGCGGCACGGCGGGCACCGCGGTCGCCCCAAGTCGGACCCCTGGCTGCGGGGGCTGTCCCAGGAGCTGTGTGGCACCGGGGTGGATTGGGGTGGCGGGGGGATGTTGGGGACAGCAGGAGCAGGAGTGGGAGCACCGTGACAGCAGTGTCGAGAACGGGGTGTGGGAGTCACCTCCGTCCACAAAGCGAGCCTGTGGCACTCCCGGTGCGTTGTCACCTGGCAGGTATCGTGTCCCCAAATCTCTTGCCGTGCTTGCCTTCCAAAAGCTCTTCCTCGTGTTGCACCCCATCTCCTGATGGCCCTGCCGTGACGGGGGACCCCTGGAATCCCCTGCTCCCTCCTGCTCCCGTTTCCTGCTCGGATCATCACCTGCAGACCTAACCGGAGGTTTTTCTCAGGCTTTTTTGCTGAGCTGGTTCCAAACCCCCTGGAGCAGCCTGGCCGGAGGGTCCATCCCACGTTTCAGATGTTAATGAAGGTGTTTCAGCAGGTTAATGGTGGTCAACGCCCTGGAGACGTCACCTGGCCGGGGTGTGGCCTGTCCAACCACATCCCTGCCGGGGGAAATGCCAAAAGCTCCCAACTCTGCAAGAGCAGGGCCTGTGGGACCTCGGTGACCGTCCACAAGGGCATGGGGCACTCCATCCCAACGCTGCTGTGGGCTCTTCCCATAAATGCCCCACAGGGATGCCCCCAGGGTGGAGACAGATGTGTTGCAGGAGGGAAGGACCCGCTGGCTGCTGCCAGTGCAGACCTTGGCTTAGAGAGCCAAGAGGACCCTGGCTCTGGGGATGATTTTGGGGGAGCTGTACAGGGTTTGGGGTTGGGGAGTGTCCCTGCTGGTCTTGGCATGGAGAGAGTCTGTCCCATGGTCTGTGCATCCTCTGAGGTGGGAGGGACACGGGTGGGAGCCACGGGGTGTTAATGCCTGAGCTCTTGTCCATGGGACCTGTCCTGACACAGTGCCACCAGAGGGGACCTGGCTTTCTGACAGGGATCAGAGGGCTCCAGGTGTCCCCAGCTCCCTGTCTGAGCTGGGACAAGGTGCTGAGATCCTTGACATGGCTTGGTGGCACGTAGCAAGGGACAAGGACCACCTGGGAGCATCTCCTAGCCAAGCCAAGACGGTGCATGGGCAAGGCCTGCCTGCTGTCCCTGTGTGCTGCAGCAAGGGCTGACTCCGTGCTCTTCTTCCCAGTGTGGGAAGCACAGGAAGCATGGCACAGTCCATCCCAGCTCTGCTGGAGGTGCTGGGCACAGTGGGGCAGGTGAAGGGGGTTAGGAGCCTCAGGATGGATTTGGTCCTTCTAACTTGGGTCTCCATGAGATGTCTGGCATCAGCCTGAGGAACCTGATCCTTGGGGGGGTGACTCCTGCTTGGTTGGAGAGGTCTGAAGCCACTGCAGATGGGTCCTGTCCTCACTGCTCAGCTCCAAGGTCCTCCACGCATCCTGAAAGCCGCCAGCACCCTGTACTGGTCACAGTGAGGTGCTGGCAGGGCTTGAGAAGACCTTCCACATCCTGCTGCATCCCCTGCAAATCCGTCTGTCCCGTTCCAGGGGCACTCCTCCACTCCGCAGCTCTGCCCCATGGATGGAGGCAAGGGGTTTCATAGCAGAGCCACCCACCCAGCCTTGCTGAGGACCTGCTGGCCCTGAGTATTGCTCGTTGGCCATTGTGTGCTGGTCCAGGGCATGATCCAGGGAATGCATCCTCCTGGTTCCAAACACCCTAAATCCCACCAGGAACACACCGGCATTTGGATCCCGGAGTCGTGTTGCTGTGATTTCCAGACTAGGTCAGGCAGATGGAGCTGATGAAGGCTCAGCACAGCAAAGATGTGGTCCTGGGAGAGAGGGTCCTGTGCCATGCAGGTTCCTTGTGCAGACCTGTCCCCCTCCCCACGCAGCTGTGGGGGCTCACTGAGTGCGATGGGACCCGGGGAGGCCGGGTTGCAAATCCTGTCTGGTCCTGCGGGTGGGTCCCACAGCCCAGCATCCCCTGGAGGAACCCCCTGCTGCAGGATGCCTTCCATCCCTGAGTTTACATGGGCTGAGAGATCCAGACTGGCTGGGAGGCAGAGGAACCTCCAGGGATCCCGGTGCCTCTGCTTGCCCGCAGGGTTACATGAAGCCGCTGAAGCAGCCGGAGAACTCCCTGCTGTGCGACCCTTCGCTGGTGGACGAGATCTTCGACCAGATCCCTGAGCTGCTGGAGCACCACGAGCAGTTCCTGGAGCAGATCCACGACTGTGTGCAGAACTGGCACGAGAAGCAGAAAGTGGGCGACCTCCTGGTGCAGTCGGTGGGTCCTGGCGGGGTGATTCCCCCTGGGAATGTGGGTGTGCCCGCTCCTGGGCACGGCCCAGAGCAGAGGTTTCGGAGCAGGAGGCAGGGGAGTGATGAAAGGATGGGCCAAGCAGGCCTGGGATGGAGAACAGGAGACGATCTCCAGGCCTGATGTCTGCTTAGCATAAGGGTGGGAGCTGCTGCTCCCGGCTGCCTCTGCAGCTCCTCGTTTCTGCCTCGGGAGCACAAACGTCAGGGCTGAAAAATCAAGGTGGGAGGACAGCGGGGGAGCCCTCCCTGCGCCAGCCCAGAGCCAGAGTTAACCCTTGGGGCAGCTTCTTCCAGGCTCTCCCAGTATGTCCATGACCCATGCTGGATCTAGCTCTGTTTCCCCCCCCAGTTCTCCAAGGATGTCCTGGTGAATATCTACTCTGCCTACATTGATAACTTCCTCAACGCCAAGGATGCCGTCAGGATCGCCAAGGAAGCCCGGCCGGCCTTCATGAAGTTCCTGGAGGTGGGTCTTGGTTCCTGTCTCCATAGATCCTGGCCACGATCTAGAGCTGGGCAGGATGGGAGTAAATTCATTGCCAGAATTTCCCCCCCACCTTCTTGGTGTCACTTGGGATGAACCAGAATCACTCCGGATGGTGTGGAGGGAAGTGCCCCCAAACCAAAACGGGTGATCCTGGCTTAGTGGGAGGCTGTGTCCCTGCTGTGTCCCTGCTGTGTCCCTGCTGTGTCCCACCAAGGGGCCCATCCTTGTCCCTCGTGGATGTTTTGCAGCAAAGCATGCGGGAGAACAAGGAGAAGCAGGCCCTGTCTGACCTGATGATCAAGCCTGTGCAGAGGATCCCGCGATACGAGCTGCTGGTGAAGGTGGGTGACACCGGGGTGGCAGTGTCACACCAGCAGTGGGCCAGGCCACGAATCCTCCTCGCCTCCACGCAGCTTTCAGGGCTCGTTGGTCTCTCCTGACCCCTTTTCCCAGCCCTTGTCACAAAGTTGGTGTCCCCAGGTGCGCACGTGGCTCTGCCCTCCTGGAGATGGTCACTCTGAGGACAGTCACCCTGCTTCCCCCCTCCCCGTGGTCCCCTTACCCTCAGCCTTTCTGCTGGACGTGTCCACCCCCTCCTCGGGGTGGTTTCCATCCCCGGCAGCCGGAGCAGCGTGGGAGGGGCTCGGGCGATGACACTGCCAGTGCCCAGGCGTTGCCAGAGGTGACAGCCCGTCTCTGCCCCCTGGCAGGACCTGCTGAAGCACACGCCAGAGGACCACCCCGACCACCCTTTCCTCATCGACGCCCAGCGCAACATCAAGCAAGTGGCCGAGAGGATCAACAAGGGCATGAAGAGCGCGGAGGAGGTGGAGAGGAACGCCCGGATCGTGCAGGAGATCGAGTCCCACATCGAGGGGATGGAGGATGTATGTATGGGGTCACTCTTTCCTTCTGCACAAAATGCCCTCATTTCTGCTCTTTCTGGGTCACCCCAGGCTGGGTCACTTGTTTTCTCCTCCAGGTCCAGCTTTCCCCATCATCATTTGGCCTTGGTGGGCCCCTGGGGGTTTGGGAGGGGACTGGGGTCCCAATTCTGAGCTGGGGGATGGAGGAGAAGGGATGACGGCCACAAAGCTTCCCGCAGCGGCTTCCCACCCATGGGTGTCCTTGTCCCCACAGCTCCAGGCTCCGCTCCGCAGGTTCCTGCGCCAGGAGATGGTCGTGGAAGTGGTAAGAGTGGGCTCTGTGGGGCCGTGGGACCACACCCTGGGTGAGCAGGGGTGGCTGTGATCGCAGGTCATGGAGTGCCTGTGCTCCCATGGGGGGCTATGGATAGATGGATGGATGGGACAGACAGGTGGAAGGGCAAGGCGGCACATGGGGAAACTGAGGCAAGGCCCTCTCCCAGCACTGGCACAGAGGAGGGATGGTCACTGACACCCTGGTGTCTCCCATTGCTCCTCAGAAGGCGGTGGGTGGGAAGAAGGACCGCTCCTTCTTCCTCTTCTCGGACCTGCTGGTGTGCACCACGCTGAAACGCAAGTCGGGCTCGCTCCGCCGCAGCTCCATGAGCCTGTGAGTACCACCAGGCTTGGGGACAGCCCCTGGCTGTCCCTGCCAGCTGGCCTGGCCTTAGGGGGCTGTGGCCGTGGGTGCAGCTCGGCCATCCTCCCCAACCTCCCAGGTACACGGCAGCCAGCGTGATCGACACCGCCAGCAAGTACAAACTGCTCTGGAAGCTGCCCCTGGAGGATGTGGACATCGTCAAAGGTCTGTCACTGCCTGCTGGAGTGTCCCATCTCACCCCAAAACCCACCGCTCCCCCTGGCTGGTAGTGCCAGGGAGGGAGGGGTTAATGCTGTGCATGTGTCCCCACACAGGCGCCTCGCAAGCCACCAACAGGGAGAGCATCCAGAAAAGCATCAGCCGCCTGGATGAAGACCTCAACACGCTGGGGCAAGTCAGCAAGCTGTCAGAGACCCTCAGCTTCCCCCACCAGGTATGGGGGTGGCGGCCCTGGAGCTGTCCCCTGGTGGGATACGTTCCCAGTGGGACCACACAGGATGTCCTCAGCGAGAGGGGAGAACCTGTGGAAGGGCTGGTGGCTGTAAGCATCCAGCCTTAAAGCCACAAAAGAGGTTGGGGCAGCCTCTGAAGGATGCCAGGGGATGGGCAGGGGGTTATCAAGCACGTGGCTTGTGGTGGCCTGTCCCTGAGAGCTGAGGCGTTGTCCCCATCCCAAGGGCCTGGATGACGTGATCAAGGACCTGATGGCCGCCATCCACCGGGAGCTGTCGGAGAAGCAATCCCTGTCCTTCAGCATGGCCTTCCCCCCCAACAAAGTGGAGCTCAGCACCACCAAAGCTGACGGCACCGAGTCCTTCATCTTCGAGTTCCCCAACCCCGACGCCCGGCTCGGCTTCGAGCAAGCCTTCGAGGATGCCAAGAAAAAGCTGGGTAACAGCAGGGACGGGGGAAGTGGACGTGGTGGTGGGCTTGGCATCCTCCCCACCCCGCTTTGCTAGACCCCTTTCCTCCATCACTTCTTGATCCCCCAATCTGATTTTCCCAGCTTCCAGCAAAAACTGCCTGGACCCGGAGTTCCTCAAAGCCATCCCCATCATGAAGACGCGGAGTGGGATGCAGGTACTCCAAGTCTGGGTTCAGGCATCCCACTGGTCCTCCCCATCCCAGCGATCTTGCTACCAGATGCAGACAGCTCCTGGACAAGCCGCTCTTCTGCTCCCTTGCAGTTCTCCTGCGCTTCTCCCAGCCACGGCAGCCCGGAGAGCTCGCACGAGGTTTGGGTTTGCAACAGCGACGGCTACGTGGGGCAGGTCTGCCTGCTGAGCATCCGCAAGGAGCCCACGGTGGAGGCCTGCATCGCCGTCTGCTCCGCCAGGATCCTCTGCATCGCCTCCGTGCCCGGCCTCAAGCGCGCCTATAGGTAGGACATCCCCGGCCCCGCGGCGCCGGCGGGCGCAGGGCGATGCTGGAGCTGCTTCTCTCCCCTCCCTCCCTCCCCGGTCGCGGCAGGGAGCGCGCGGAGCCGCTGGGCAGCCCCTCGGCGGAGCTGGGCCCGGCGCAGCCGGAGGACGCGGGGCCGCAGCCGTGCCTGCACATCTCCATCTCGGGCTCGTCGCTGGAGCTCTCGGAGCCCGTGGACGGCGGCAACAGGGAGCTGGTGCCCTTTGACAGCGATGACACGGATGACGAGTCCTCGCCCAGTCCCTCCGGGACGCTGCAGAGCCAGGCCAGCCACTCCACCATCTCCTCCAGCTTTGGCAGTGAGTCCTCCCCAGCCCCTGCGTAGGGAGAAATATACTTTTTAGCCCCAAAATTATGGGCAGCTCCATTGTTTTGGCCACTCTGCCTTGTATTCCTCGGGAGAATCTGCAAGTGGAGGCTTTTGAGCCTGGGAAAAGAGTTGTTGAGGGGCATTGGCCCAACAGCGTGGTACTGAGAGGGGAGGGGCTTTGGATGAAATCTCGTGTGTTTTGGGGCTCAGCATCCCTATGCCATCCCCTGGACGTGACATCACCCGTGGTCTCTTCCCTATGACTTTTGGGGGTGTTGAACGGCCGAGGTCTGACCCATTCCTTCCTCCTACTCTTCTCCCTCTTTAGATGAAGAGATCCCGAGCTGCAAGGAGGCAGCGGTGGAGACGACGAGCTCGGAGGAAGAGCAGGAGCCTGGTTTCATGCCCATCACCGGCAGCTACGGGCAGAACCGGCACGGTGAGAGCCCCACGGATGGGCGGGCCCTGCGCCGCTCCAGCCGCGGCTCCTTCACCCGCGGCAGCCTCGAGGACCTCCTCAGCCTTGACCCCGAAGCCCACCAGAGCTCCATGTGGCTGGGCACCGAGGACGGCTGGTAGGTCCCCCGGGTGGGAATTCCTGCACAGGAAGGACGCCAGCCCGGGGGGAGCCTCGAGCTTTGCTCTCCTCCTGCAGCATCCACGTGTACCAGTCCTCGGACAACATCCGGAACAGGAAGAACAGCATGAAGATGCAACACGCTGCTGCTGTCATGTGCATCCTGTAAGTGGGGAAGGGGGATTTTCAGCTCTGGGGGGCGACAGAGCAGGGGATTTTGGGGTGGTTGAGCGGGGTTGTGCAGCTGGATGTCAAAGGTGGTTTGTCCCCACAGGTACCTGGATAACCAGGTTTTCGTGTCATTGGCCAACGGGGAGCTCGTTGTATACCAGCGGGAAGCAGGTGAGGTTGGATTTGGGATGTCAAAAATGCAGTCCCAAAGTGGTGACTGTTGGGGGATGGCTTGGTTAGCCCCTGGGGAGGGATGCTCAGGGTGGCTCCCCTGCTTGCACAGAAAGGGACATCCCTGGAGGGATGCTGGAAACTCCACACTCAGAGGCAGGTGGAGGTGGGCATCCTTCTCCTGGTCCCTGCCTGCCGCTGGAACCCCATGGTGGTATCAGTTCATGTCCCCTCTGAGGAGTGACCTGGAGAAAGGTGTCTTCAGCCACCACCCCCCATTGTCCATATCGAGCTGGACTTTTTTTTGGGGCCTCTTTAACTACCCACCCCACTCTCCCCACCCTCTCAGGCCGCTTCTGGGACCCCCAAAACTCCAAGTCCCTGTCCCTGGGCTCACCGGGGAGCCCCATCACCAAGATGGTGGCAGTGGCAGGGAAGCTGTGGTGCGGCTGCCAGAACCGAGTCGTCGTCCTCAACACCACCACGCTGGCACAGGAGGTACCGTGGGTAGTGGCAGAGTGCACTGGGAGGCGTGACGGGCGCCGGTGGCATCACTGGTGGCATCACTGGTGGCATCTGTCCCCGCAGCACACGCTCCAGGTGGGGCAGGACGGCGGGCGCAGCGTCACCTGCATGGTGAGCGCGGGCAGCGGCGTGTGGGTGGCTCTGCAGGGCAGCGCCCAGGTCCGGCTGTACCACGCCACCACCTTCGAGCAGCTGGCAGAGGCAGACATCACCCCCCCGGTGCACAAGATGCTGGCCGGTAAGTGACACCCGTGACAGTAAGTGACACCCGTGACGCACCGCCGGGGCGTGCCACCGCCGGCTCCAGGGGGTGCCAGCGCCCCTGGGAAATGCCCTGAAGCAGCGGTGCTGGGAAGTTTAGGACGCTGGGTTTGGGGAAGGAAATATGAGTCCTTGTGCTCGGGTTAGGCTGCTGTGTAACCCCATGTGGAAATAGGGCAGCCCCCGGGTAAGTGGATAATTCTGGAACAGGGGCGTAATCCCACAATGACAGAACCATGGAATTCCAGGGTGGTTTCTGTTGGGAGGGACCTTAAAGATCATCTAATTCCAACCCCCTGCCATGGCAGGGACACCTCCCACTGTGCCAGAGTGCTCCAAACCCCAATGTCCAACCTGGCCTTGGGCACTGCCAGGGATCCAGGGACAGCCATAACTTCTCTGTGCCAGGGCCTGCCCACTCTCACAGGGAACAATTCCTGCCCAAAATCCCATCCATCTCTGCCCTCTGGCAGTGGGAAGCCATTCCCCCTTGTCCTACCAACCCAATGTGATGCCACCAGCCAGGAGGGCTGTGAGCTCCCTTCCCCGTGTCCCGTGTGCCACAGACACCCCTGGGAATGGATCCCTGCGGGTGGGGGAGTTTCCCAGCCCCGTGCGGGGCGGGACGGGGCGGTGACGGCAGGGATGCTCGGCAGGCTCGGATGCCATCATCCGGCAGCACAAAGCCGCCTGCCTGCGGATCACGGCCCTGCTGGCCTGCAAGGACCTGCTGTGGATCGGGACCAGCGCCGGCGTGGTGCTCACCCTGTCCGTGCCGCCCAAGGCGGCCCCCACGCTGGTGGGGCTGTCCCAGGGCCACACGGGCCACGTGCGCTTCCTCACGGCCATCGAGCTGCCCGACGGCTTGGATGTCCTCTTCCCGCCGCCCAGGGACACGGGTAGGTGTGGGGCGGCTGGCACGGCCCTGTCCCGGTGGAGCTTTTCAGCGGGGCTGGGAGTGCTGTGCTGGGTGACCAGGGGTGGCCTCCAAATGTCCCCGCTGCATTCTCGCCAAGTTAAAATCAGGGTGAAAAACTGGCAGTGGAGGGTGGGGGAAACTGGGTGCTAAACTGCCCTCTACCAGCGAGAGCAACCCCAAATTTCCCAGGGAGACCCAAATTCCCACGGTGCCACCCAGTGAGGCGGGAGTGGGATGGGCAGAAGAGGAGATGGGATGGGGCTAGCAGTTTTGGAGGGAGGAGCTAATTTGGGCTGCAGGGGCCACTTTGGGCTGGGAGGGGCTGTTGGGATGAGAGGAGGTTTTTGGGGCCGGGGAAAGCGGTGGAGGGTTGATGCTGAGCGGGGACTAGAGGAGCTGTGGTGACGGCGTTTGGGGTTCTGCGCTCGCCAGGGGCCGAGAAGCCGAGCGAGGCCGAGAAACGAGACCCGTCCCGCCCTCGTGCCCCCGCCCTGGCCCTGTCCAAGCCCAAGATGTTGGTGATCAGCGGCGGCGACGGCTACGAGGATTTCCGGCTGACCAGCAGCAGCGAGACCGTGGGCCGGGACGACAGCACCAACCACCTCCTGCTCTGGAGAGCGTGACCAGCCAGGAACGGGGGGTGCTGGCCCCCCTGCGTGCCGAGGGGGCGGCCCGGCCCCCTGCCACCGCCCCCCGCCCCAGCACCTCTCATCTCCAGCCCGGCTGCTCTCTGTGTGCTCGGGGTTGGGGGGGATGAGCCCCGCTCCCCCCGGCGTCCCCCCGGCCGCCGCGCTGGACTCGGGGGGGGACACACAGCGCTTCGGGGGCCTCCAGAAGATGGGGAGGGGGCGGGGGTTTGCTTGGGAAGGCGCTGCGCGGGAGGAGGAGGAAGAGGAGGAGGAGGAGGACGTTACCGAGCATCCCTGGGGACCGGCCGGAGGATGCCCGACAGCCAGGAACCTGCCTTGCTCTCCGGTTTTGTGTGTGCCTGCTTCACGGGCCGGGGGGGCGCGGGCCTGCCACCCCCCCGGCCCCCGGGACCCCCGGCCACGCCGCGGGACCACCCCAGGGACAATCCGCCCGCGGTGTCCCCCCCGGCCCGGGCCTCCCGCTAACCCGCTCGCTCCATCGCCAGCACCCAGATAGCTCTGTTTGTTTGTTCGTTTGTTTTAAATATATATATATATTATATATATATAAACATCCTTATTTATTTGGGGGCTTGGGGGGCATCATCACCGCGCTGCCAGTCCGGAGCTGAGGGGGTTAAAACTTCCCGGTTCATCGCCCCGAGGGAGATCCTGACCCCGCCGGGGCGGAGCTGGACCGCGCTGGTGGAGGGGGCAGCTGGTGGACGGGAGGAGGGAAGGAAATTTGGGTGTCCTCCCTCCTTCTCCCTGATTCCCGGCGGGATTCTGCAGCCTGGGAAGTGGGATGAAGGCGCTGCTGCCGTTTGGAGCATCTCGGGATGAGAACAATCGTCTTCGCATTCCCTGCCAGCCACCAGCGCTGTCCCCCACCCTTACAATGGGGTGACAGTGTGGGGGACCCTAAAAATGGGACCGTGCTGGACCAACCCTGCCCCATCTGCCCTTTTTCTCCCCCGTTTTGCTGCTTTCACCCCAGGATCCAGGCGAGATCAGTGCTCCCAGGTTGGGACACCCTGTTGTCCCCGTGGGAGACGTGACAACCGTGGTGGCAGGGATGAATCAGGGTGTCCCCAGTCCCACACAGCTGGGTGAGTGACAGGAGCGCTGCCATCCCACATGGAGCCGTCCGTCTGTCCGTCAGCGGGGTGAGTGGGTGTGTGCTATAATTGGGATGATGAGGATATTTTGGGAAAGGAGCGGGGTGGGGGGGGGGATTTCGGTCACTTGGGGGCTCTTTGTTATTAAAGGTCACCCGTGCCAGAATGATCCCAGCGTGGTCTCGTCCTTCACCTCGGGTGGGGTGGCAGGGACGGGGTGAGGACGGGCACGGCTCCCACCACCCGCCGGTGCCACTGGGAATGTCACCCGCTGGTGTCACTGGTGATGTCACCCACTGGTGTCACTGGGAATGTCACCCAGCGGTGCCACTGGTGATGAAGACTCCGGTGGGAGGAAGAAAGCGTTTCCAGCAGTTATTCTGTGCTGGATAACCCTGAGGGGGATATCAGGGTATCCATGGCTTGTGCCGCAGAGTGTGGGGACGTGGCACTCCCCGGCTGGACAAACAGCCGCACAGGGGACGCCAGGTCGTCCTGGGAAAAACCGAGGGGAGTAGAAGGAACACCAGGCCTGACGGCAACCGGGTGTCCCTGCTGTGGGAAAACTGTCCCCTAGGGAACAGGACAAGGCATGGTGCGGTGTAGGAAAGCAGGGCGCAGCGAGGTGCCCCTGCGAGCCCACGTGGGAGATAGAAAAAAAAAAAAAAACCTTCTTTTTTAAATTTAAATTCCTGCTGGGCGGGTAAACCCCGCCCTGATCTGGCTGTTCCCGTTGTCCCCGCGGGTGGGACAGAGCCCATCCCAAATCCCGCCCCCGCCCTCAATTCCCGCACTGCCCGCCGCGGCCGGGAGGGGGCGCTGCCGCGGGACCCTAGGGGGCGTGGCCTCGCTGTGTGACGTCACGGGGCGGGGCGGGGCTTGCGGCGCCGCGCGCCCGCGGGTTCATTCATAAGGAGGAGGCGCGGGCGGCGGGGCGGCCCCGGGGGGAGCCCGGGGGCTCCGCGGCGGGGACAGGTAGGGGACACCCCCGGCACAGGGACACCCCCTCGGACCGGGGGGGCTCGGGCCGTTCCCACTTAAAGGGTCGTTCCCCCATGCCGGGGTCTGGGGTTGGGGTTTGTGCAGCTCTGGGTTGTGCGAGGAGGGGGGGTCTGGTGCTTTTTGGGGTGCTCGGGCCCCGCTTTGCGCTGGAAGGGGTGGGCGGTGCTTTTGTCTCGGCCTTATCCCTACAGCAGGGCGTTGGGGTGCGCTGGGGAGAGCCCCGGGCTCCGGGAGGCTGCGGCTGCTGCTGCGGCGCCGAAGTAGGTTAAAATAAAGGGTGGAGAGGAGAAAAAGTAGGTTAAGGAATACTCAGCAGCAGCTGCCTGGGAAAAGAGGTAGGAGCCGTGTCGGGTCTCTCTCTTTTTTTTTTTTTTTT